>JALPQI010030253.1:0-160821 GCA_025490895.1 Thaumatotibia leucotreta | reverse complement strand
TTAAATGTATATTAGAACAATACCACAACTACCGGGTCTTCATTAATTCTCTTATCTCTGTAAATCTAAAACTAAATTACTAACATAGTTGTACATAATTATTACCGGTTAACGAAAAACAATACGACAATAATATTTTCTATAAAAACGTTTATAAACAGCACTTCAAATCTTCGAAATCAAATTCAAGAAATTATTCGTTTAATTATTCATTTAATCAACTTTGGAGTCATGTCCATATTATTGCGAGCACATTTATCCGATCTTTTGTATATAACTTAATTATCTATTGAGTTATTTATACCCAGAAAAGCGTTTATCCGTAATATTTTGTTTTATGCTCAAGATTGTTTTGTGTTTGTAATTACTAATTAATGCAATATGGACATTGTTCTGAAATAAATTTATTCATTCATTCATTCATTCAAGAAAAGAAAGGGTCATCATTTTTGACAGAAGTTTTTATTACGAGTATTAGGTTTTTAATTTTCTCTTTATGTTATTTTTATTATTAGGAACCATGCCATAAAAATAATCAGTTAGCATTATTATAAATATTAGATGTCGTATACCAAAGAAAAATGACCAAGATCACCTAACGTCCGAAATCCACCTCGTCCCCACCTCGGACGTTGGTGATCTTGGTTGTTTTTCTTTGGTATATGAGATCTAATATTTATAATTTATATAGTATTAAGTAGTGTGACTACTGGGGAGAAATAAAAAGTACCTACAAATGTAAATATTTAGTTCATGAATAATTTGATTTGTGTTTTCCTACGAACAAATAAAACATGGAAGCAGCACGCCATACTAAATTGCCTTTCAAAAACGGTCCTGAATTTTAGTTGACAAATGTCACCCCCTCTTCAATGCATCACGGCAACGAATTTCAATGTCAACCTATTAAAATTTAAACCGCCATTTAAAAATAGTTGTGATTGGTCCATCAAAGTTTTTATTGGCTTTATTCTATAAACATTTGTCAAAGATGTTGCGTCGAAATATGCGCGGTGTTAAGAAAAACGCTATGTTTTGCCCATCTTGGCACAATTGAACAATTGTTTCTGGGGGCACTTTTGATCTGGCGTTAGACGTCCATGTTTATACCTATATGGTCGCAGGTGTTTTCACAATACGTTTAATCAGTTAGCAGTCATGCATCGCAAAAGTCAAAGCCCTTTTTATTGTTAGTATGGTAAACTTCAAGTCTTTGTTTGAGTAACAAATTATTATGTAACAAGAAGACGAGTCGGTTCAAGGGCAAGTCATTACGCGACCTACGCGACCGGTTCCTAACGTTTGTTCCAGTTTCGCGTCTTGTCATTCAGAGACGAGTTTTAGTATGCATCACTCGTAGATGGGTGTAAATCTAACAGGGTATTATCTCATAACGAGGGTAAGTATATGACATAAATAAGTAGGGCGATTCGACGCAAGTATATAATGTAAGTGACCAATTTCTCGCGTGTTTGTAAATTTTGGAAGTAAAATTTCCTATTTTATCGTCGGGGATAGTGCAATACCGCGTACCTACCAAAACAGATAGAGTTCAAATATCAAACAATTGACACTCAAATTGATCCTAATTGAATTTGTTAGTTACGCGGTATTGCACTATCCCTGACGATATCAAGATATCAAATTGATACTTATCAAGATATAACGTAACTATTACACTTGGATCTTAAGTAGTAAGTTAGTTTGTGATATATTGGAGTAACTGACGATAAAATGGTCACTTTCATTACAGATACATGGATTTACCCAGTACATTTCGTCGGGTTGACAAGCAAAAGTCACTAAGTAACAAATACCTACTTGAAATAAAGCTCGTATCTCAGTTCTAATTCGATACTAACATACGAGGTTGCTAAGAGTAGTTACAGTTTTTTACAGCGAGTTTTGCTTATCAGCGACGATTTATAAAACATATTAATAAAACTAAAAGCGACAAAACATACTTAGCGGCTTGCTAAGCTAGAATACGATTATAAATAAATAAGGGGGTTTGTCGCTTCTTAAAAAGATGGATGGGATCTCGCAGTCTCAGACGGTAAAATCATAAGCGTACATCATTATCTATATATCAGCAAGGTCAATAACCCGCCATAAGTAATGAGTTCGTGACGCGAGACGGAATCCCCGAATGCTGGCGGTTTTTTGTTCGATATAATTGGCCTTTTCCTTGACACACGTAATAAGTTCCGTGTGCCACTGAATGGGTGGATCTACGGACATTTATCATATATTTCTTTTGAAATATACGATTAAATCTTGTACGATTGGGTGTAGAATTGAGTACTCAATTCATGAATGAAAGCATTCGTAAGTAGGTGACGCATTTCACGAAAAAGTCCACCGGGATCCCGTACAAACACGGTTTTTTCTCAAAATAGAATTGTTGGTTTGTCGAAGTTCTCTTTAGTGACCATAGGAATATAGAATTGCACAAAAAAAAGTAATAACTCGAAGAAAACTCAAATTATCGGAATATAGACGCGTTTGGAATGCCCATGGAATGCACCAGGTACAGATGTAGTGAACAAGTGGTAGGGCCATCAAAGATTTGATTCTATTTGAACTAATCAAAGATTTTAGAGGATATTCATTATTATGTTTGGGGGCATTTTTGAGCTCAAGTTAGACGACCACGTTTATACATGGTCGCAGATTTAGTGATTTTGTCTTAGCATATCTTTTTAGCGGGTGGCACAGGACCGGTGATTGTGGCAATCTTTGGGGGAGGCCTATGTTCAGTAGTGGACGTCTTTCGCCTGATATGATGATGATGATGATGTTGATAACTTTTTAAGGACGCTTGTACATTTTTTTTCGCTTAAATTAACATTATTCGCGAAATATTTTTTTATTTATATTGGCGTCAAGATAGTGTAGCAATATATTTTTTTATAATCTGTTCGCGAGCATCGTTTATAGAATCACCCAGAACTTATCATCAGCTGACAAGTGATGACGGACAAACCACGAGACTATTTGAATAGTTCTTGTGATTTCACAGAAGCAACTGAAGTTGATTACCTACTTTATTCAAAAACGCATAAATTATATTTGTTTCGAACCAAACAGTGTGTTCCATTCAGAAGTAATCGGTAAAACATGTTATTACAGGCCGCTTAAAAAACGTTCGGTTTAGACCTAAGCTGGAAATTAAAAATGGAATGGGATTTAAGCGTTTAACGTTTTAATTTTTATGATTTTACTTATCTTTGTGATACTATATTGCAGTAACTAACAAGAATCCATGGGCCGATTCTGAAAAGATTGTAAAGTCTATTTTAACACCATTAATTAGATAAGGACTTTCACTTGTATTGCAAGTTACACCCTTTCGAGAAACAGGCCACTGGTAGAATTTTATCATATTACGAAATATAATTTCAATTGGAATGGGATAATTTTCTTTTACTTTTCTTAATAACGTGCGTTTCGCGAAGAAACACATTACAAACACATCACAACTAACACAACTATTTAAGAAATATTTGAGGCTTTTTAAAAAATTGATATTATTTTAAATCGTTATTTTAACGTGTTGGAAAATGTCTCGTCTACGGAATATTGGTTGAACATTTTTTTTTAGCTAGAGCAAATACAAGAAAAATGCAGAAGTTTAGCGATTCATTCGAGTACCTAGTACCTGGGCCAATCAACTTTTTGATCGACACTACGAGTATTTTGTCCCGTAACGCAAGTGACAATTACGGGTCTATATCGGGTGGCATAATGTTTTTATTTCGAAAAATTTGTCGCATAACAACTTTACGCCGAAAAATGAATGGCATAAACATTGTTGCGCATATTTTTACTATGCCGAAATTGTTAATCCTAACTTGGTTGTTCCTAAATATTGTTTGTCCTAATGATTTTCGTGTCTAATGTATATGTATCGAAAAATTATTGTGCATAATGGTGATGTTCCTACTATTTAATGTACTAATAGTGATTACCTACCTTTAACTAGCTTTAAAAATATTTTTTTATTCCTTATACTTAACTATTACTAAATAATTCGCCCTGTTGTCCAAAGAATTTAAGTGAGCAATTTTGACCTGGGAACCGGTCGACGAAGCCATTATGCCATACATTCTCGGCCAAACAATTTTAGGACAATCGACGTTATGCGACACGACAGGCACCCGACAATTACATCAAGTTTGCTAGAATAAATGCTTATAAATTGTACATGCGTTAGGCCCCACACAAGTTTACATCGATACATTTAGGTTCCAACTGTTTTTCATTGTAAATATGTGTATAACATTAATTGACGTACATTTGTAAGTTCATGAAAAGTAACGCAGCAGACAGAAAATATGTCAATCGAAAAGTTGATTGGCCTACTTAAGTACTTATAGCATAGCTAGTGACGTGACATGAGTACTTACCATAAATTTTACTTCCATGCGGTAACGCACAGTCATGTAAAGTCAACTATCCGGCTCTATTCAATGGTAACAAAAACGATAAATGGTAAGGCACGTTTTTTTTACTGTACCTACTCTTGCTGAGCTTGCCGTCTATAATTGACAATACTCCGGATGCATGACATTAGTTAATCGTATTTTTCGTTGAATAACTACCTGCATTACTTGTAAGACTAAGGTTTTAATTCGAAGTAACGCAAAAAATCAGCAATATCGACAATATACATAAACTCCCGCATCACTCAGTGGTAGTGACACTTTGAGGACAAGAGAGATTGGAGCAATAAGGTGGTAAATTACTTGCTTTAACACTTTAGAATAAAGAAACATAATAATATCTTCAATCATTATCATTAAAATAATAATAGACTCCTGACGACCTCAGTATGCAAGTGTCCTAATGTTACACAAACTTACTTTCATGCGGCTTATGGTGACGGCAGTAAGAATACATTTGTCACCACCCCAACTCATCCCACGGGTGTCGTAAGAGTCGACTAAAGGATTGAAGTGTCACTGACCATTCTGTGATTCGACTGGCAGCAGTGTCATCATAATGAACAGCTGAACACATTACTGCGATCGCCAACCGTTTGAACAGAGTGGCGATTATGGGCATGTACCTCCTAATGCGTCTACAACTACTAAATTCTTGAACGGGATACAGTCCCATTGTTTCAGAACGAGGCGTCTTCACACGACCTCTGACGACCCCTGTCATAATATTACAAAACTTACTTCCATGCAGCCCAAAATTCTTGAACGGGATTGCGTTCCATTGTTCTAGCACGAGGCGTCCTCAAACGACTTCTGACGACCCCTGTCATAATATTACATAAACTTACTTCCATGCGGCCCAAAATCTTTGAACGGGATCTCGTTCCAGTCGTGGTTCCGGCATGAGGCGTCCTCACACGAGCGCCGCTCGCAGCGGTCGCCGGACCAGCCTTCTGCGCAGCGGCACACCACGCTATCGCCAACCGTTAGTGTGCAGGTGCCCTAATAATACAGAGGTAGTCTTAGTAAATACACTAGTAACCAGGGTTCGGTCCCGGTTTTTTTGAAAAATCTTTAAATACTTAGTTCAATATTTTAAAATATTTTACACTTTTTAACCGACTTCAAAAAAAGGAGGAGGTTCTCAATTCGACTGATTTTTTTTTTTTTTTTGTTGTATGTATGTTACCTAATATTTCCGAGAATAGTTTATTTATTTATTTATTTTCATACACACAACTATCTTTACAGGTCGCCCTAATATGACAGAGTGGTTTTTAAACATTAAACATTACTTATATTTAGTACGTACAATAACACAGTACGTATAGCGTGGCCTTTGTGAATTCGTTCAAAGAACAGGAAAACAAGTCCAACTCGACCGCAACTCGATTGAGGGTTCGAAGTGCGCGGGTGAACGGCGCTTGTCGCAGCAGCTGCGTCCTCGCGCGCGGCTCGGCCAGCAGACTCGGGCGCCGCCGCCGCCACACATACCGGTCCGGCACGTTCACCGTCCTCGCGCGGCTCGGCCGGCAGACTCGGGCGCCGCCGCCGCCACACATACCGGTCCGGCACGTTCACCGTCCTCGCGCGGCTCGGCCGGCAGACTCGGGCGCCGCCGCCGCCACACATACCGGTCCGGCACGTTCACCGTCCTCGCGCGGCTCGGCCGGCAGACTCGGGCGCCGCCGCCGCCACACATACCGGTCCGGCACGTTCACCGTCCTCGCGCGGCTCGGCCGGCAGACTCGGGCGCCGCCGCCGCCACACATACCGGTCCGGCACGTTCACCGTCCTCGCGCGGCTCGGCCAGCAGACTCGGGCGCCGCCGCCGCCACACATACCGGTCCGGCACGTTCACCGTCCTCGCGCGGCTCGGCCGGCAGACTCGGGCGCCGCCGCCGCCACACATACCGGTCCGGCACGTTCACCGTCCTCGCGCGGCTCGGCCGGCAGACTCGGGCGCCGCCGCCGCCACACATACCGGTCCGGCACGTTCACCGTCCTCGCGCGGCTCGGCCAGCAGACTCGGGCGCCGCCGCCGCCACACATACCGGTCCGGCACGTTCACCGTCCTCGCCGCGGCTCGGCCAGCAGGCTCGGGCGCCGCCGCCGCCACACATACCGGTCCGGCACGTTCAGCCGCACCTCCGCTAGAACTCCAGGGTTGCATAGCTTGCCTCGCAATAACTTAAATATATACGAGGCTAATCCCATTTCCCTCCGAACTTCCAGTTTATTGTATCCCATCATACCTATAGTGAACCGATTCTAAAATTTCTTTTTGTGATCGAACGTGTATTACCCCGAGATGGTCCCATTGGCACCAAGTTGGGGTCTGATGATGGGATCCTGGAGAAATCGAGGGATCTCTTCAAATGTTATAGGTACATGTATGGCGCTTTTGGTAATTTTCATTCATTTACAAGAATTTGCATTCAGAAAGTAGGATTTGAGGAAACCAATGATGGAAACAGATCGGGGATTTTTGAGAAATCGGTTGAAGTCGGTTTTTTAAATTTTTAATTTGGTGATTATTATGTAGCACTGAAGATCATATTTTTAAATAACTCCATTAACAAAGAATTTATATACCGAAGAACTAAAAAGAATAAAACTCGAACCGTTCTTTCGTATGGAGAAAAAACCGATATCCGATTCCTGCAAGTAACACTTATTTACGTAATTTTAGCAAACATATATATATATGTTTGCTTTTTTAGCCATCCAGGCCTATTTTGGGCTTATGTAACGGGAATGCAATTATTTTTGGACTGTATATGAACAATATGCAAGTAATTGCAAAAAATATATATATTTAAATATTAGATGTCATATACCAAAGAAAAGATACAGAGGTTTACAACCGCCGGAGGTGGGATTCTAACCCACGTCCTCAGCTTTCACGGCTGATGCCTAAACCACCGAAAAAAAAATGGACATCGTTAAGGGCTTCAATGAAATTTCACCTTCACATTGTTGTGTTAAGAAAGAGACCCAAATATATTTGTACATACAATAGACACATCGTGATTTTTGTTTGCCTGCAATATCTTCGAAAACGACCTGAACAACCCGAAAACTGGGCCCAATACGGCCGCACCGGTCTCAGTGGGTCTCTGTATTAAGAATACTAGACTGACAGTATGTACCCCGTTCTGACAGATCCCCTGGCACAAGTACGGGCTACAGCGAGGTCCGTCGGGGGTCAACACGCAGACGCTGCCGAGGCCGCAGTATCCGTTCTGGTCGCCGTCGCAGCGGTCGCAGTGGGTCCCTGTTTTAATAGTACATTGTGCATCAAGGGAGGTAAGTACGGAATTACTAACGAGAGTGTTAGAAGCCCGACGCCGTTAGGCGGAGGGCTTTTATGACTCGAGTTAGTATTCCGCTTACCGACCGTGATGCATACAATGTTTTTCATCACACTTGCCGACAAAAAAATAAGTTTTAAGACAAAATATTATTAAATGACGTACTGACGTTTCTATTACTCCCTAGGGAATTTCACTTTTCTGTTACTCCCGCTACGCGCGCAAGCAATGGCGCGCTTAGACAGCAAGTGTGATGAAAAAATCATTGTTAACTTTTACAATAAAACATTTTTTTTTTTAACAAAACCTAGGGCGGTCCTAGGTATGTAGACCAAATACCGATGTATATGAATACAAAATATGATATTTTAATCCTTAAATTAGCAAATTTTAAAAGAATCGTGCATTCTAGCTTCCTCGTCATAGTGTACATCAGAAAATTCTGTCTAAAAAAAATACAAAAGGTGGATCAATGGAGGCCCTGTGGTGACGGCAGTAAGAATACATTTGTCACCACCCCAACTCCTCCTGCGGGTGTCGTAAGAGTCGACTAAGGGATTGAAGCGTCGCTGACCATTATTTGATAAAAGATTGATGATGGGCAGCAGCGTCATCATAGTGGACACATTACTGCGATCGCCAATCCGCTTTCCCAGCGTGGCGATTATTGGCATTCACCTCCTAATGCGTCTATACGCATAGTTAATAGGAGAGGCCTACGTCCAGCAGTGGACTATCATAGGCTGATGATGATGATGATGATGGATCGATGACTGTGTACATAAATTGTGATGTATATTGCCAAATTAATAATTATTAACGACAAACTGGTCTTAATTGCGTTTTTTTTATTCTGACGTTTGTCGTTAAAATATGAGTGATAATCGTGAAAGTTTAAATCAAGTATCGATAGTTGAGTTTGTCGATATGGGAACGAAAGCACCGTAGATTCCTGTCTTATCCACTTGAACGTCCGATGATAGCATATTACCCAAACAAAAAAGGCAGTAGACTGTTCGTGGATGCTATACTATCCCATGAAGTCGAAGGAGACACAGTTGATTATAGCGGCATCTAGCGAAATATAGAGGCATTATTTCCTAATTCCCTTGTTGCAACAACGTAGCCTAATAAACTAGTTTGCGCTAAAAAATATATATGGCAGTGTACGCTCGTTACTCAGTCGATAAAAAATTATAATTTGTCAGTGTTGTGTCAAACTGCCGTGAGTGTTTGCTAAGGACTCCTAGTTATGTCGTAAGTATTTCACGTTAATTAACATATTTTTGGGGTTATTATACATAAAAATGATCAGGAACATGTGCTCTATACGATAATGTGTATCATCTTAAGTTTTTGACAGTGTGATACCTGTCAAGTGAGTTTAAAATATGAAGGTTATCTTTCTTATTTTTTTACCGATGTCTTAAGTTTAACCTTGATTATAGTCAAGAATCATTAGGTATTTTACAATGACTATCATTGTATTTTAATAATTGTACTTTCATTTATACTCCTGATTTTTTTTATTATTATACCTTAAGTAGTTTAGAAAATATAAACGTTTTTGTAAAATCTTGTGACTGCGCAGCGCGGGGCGTACGTCGCTAAAAAAACCCGGACAGTTGACCGGAATATGGTCGCGCGGGGCGGACGTTCAATTGGTTATGCCGATTCCTGCTGCCACGAGGCGCAGGGCGACACTGATGGCTGCACTTCCTGCTCACAGCGCCCGTGTGGCCGGAGAACTGCGGATAATGACCCTGACGTGATGCCGTACCTGTGTACCCGCGAGCGCAGACACAGCGCGCCAGCCCGCGCACCTCGTGGCAGCTGCCGCCGTTGTCGCAGTGCCACGAGGCGCAGGGCGACACTGATGGCTGCACTTCCTGCTCACAGCGCCCGTGTGGCCGGAGAACTGCGGATAATGACCCTGACGTGATGCCGTACCTGTGTACCCGCGAGCGCAGACACAGCGCGCCAGCCCGCGCACCTCGTGGCAGCTGCCGCCGTTGTCGCAGTGCCACGAGGCGCAGGGCGACACTGATGGCTGCACTTCCTGCTCACAGCGCCCGTGTGGCCGGAGAACTGCGGATAATGACCCTGACGTGATGCCGTACCTGTGTACCCGCGAGCGCAGACACAGCGCGCCAGCCCGCGCACCTCGTGGCAGCTGCCGCCGTTGTCGCAGTGCCACGAGGCGCAGGGCGACACTGATGGCTGCACTTCCTGCTCACAGCGCCCGTGTGGCCGGAGAACTGCGGATAATGACCCTGACGTGATGCCGTACCTGTGTACCCGCGAGCGCAGACACAGCGCGCCAGCCCGCGCACCTCGTGGCAGCTGCCGCCGTTGTCGCAGTGCCACGAGGCGCAGGGCGACACTGATGGCTGCACTTCCTGCTCACAGCGCCCGTGTGGCCGGAGAACTGCGGATAATGACCCTGACGTGATGCCGTACCTGTGTACCCGCGAGCGCAGACACAGCGCGCCAGCCCGCGCACCTCGTGGCAGCTGCCGCCGTTGTCGCAGTGCCACGAGGCGCAGGGCGACACTGATGGCTGCACTTCCTGCTCACAGCGCCCGTGTGGCCGGAGAACTGCGGATAATGACCCTGACGTGATGCCGTACCTGTGTACCCGCGAGCGCAGACACAGCGCGCCAGCCCGCGCACCTCGTGGCAGCTGCCGCCGTTGTCGCAGTGCCACGAGGCGCAGGGCGACACTGATGGCTGCACTTCCTGCTCACAGCGCCCGTGTGGCCGGAGAACTGCGGATAATGACCCTGACGTGATGCCGTACCTGTGTACCCGCGAGCGCAGACACAGCGCGCCAGCCCGCGCACCTCGTGGCAGCTGCCGCCGTTGTCGCAGTGCCACGAGGCGCAGGGCGACACTGATGGCTGCACTTCCTGCTCACAGCGCCCGTGTGGCCGGAGAACTGCGGATAATGACCCTGACGTGATGCCGTACCTGTGTACCCGCGAGCGCAGACACAGCGCGCCAGCCCGCGCACCTCGTGGCAGCTGCCGCCGTTGTCGCAGTGCCACGAGGCGCAGGGCGACACTGATGGCTGCACTTCCTGCTCACAGCGCCCGTGTGGCCGGAGAACTGCGGATAATGACCCTGACGTGATGCCGTACCTGTGTACCCGCGAGCGCAGACACAGCGCGCCAGCCCGCGCACCTCGTGGCAGCTGCCGCCGTTGTCGCAGTGCCACGAGGCGCAGGGCGACACTGATGGCTGCACTTCCTGCTCACAGCGCCCGTGTGGCCGGAGAACTGCGGATAATGACCCTGACGTGATGCCGTACCTGTGTACCCGCGAGCGCAGACACAGCGCGCCAGCCCGCGCACCTCGTGGCAGCTGCCGCCGTTGTCGCAGTGCCACGAGGCGCAGGGCGACACTGATGGCTGCACTTCCTGCTCACAGCGCCCGTGTGGCCGGAGAACTGCGGATAATGACCCTGACGTGATGCCGTACCTGTGTACCCGCGAGCGCAGACACAGCGCGCCAGCCCGCGCACCTCGTGGCAGCTGCCGCCGTTGTCGCAGTGCCACGAGGCGCAGGGCGACACTGATGGCTGCACTTCCTGCTCACAGCGCCCGTGTGGCCGGAGAACTGCGGATAATGACCCTGACGTGATGCCGTACCTGTGTACCCGCGAGCGCAGACACAGCGCGCCAGCCCGCGCACCTCGTGGCAGCTGCCGCCGTTGTCGCAGTGCCACGAGGCGCAGGGCGACACTGATGGCTGCACTTCCTGCTCACAGCGCCCGTGTGGCCGGAGAACTGCGGATAATGACCCTGACGTGATGCCGTACCTGTGTACCCGCGAGCGCAGACACAGCGCGCCAGCCCGCGCACCTCGTGGCAGCTGCCGCCGTTGTCGCAGTGCCACGAGGCGCAGGGCGACACTGATGGCTGCACTTCCTGCTCACAGCGCCCGTGTGGCCGGAGAACTGCGGATAATGACCCTGACGTGATGCCGTACCTGTGTACCCGCGAGCGCAGACACAGCGCGCCAGCCCGCGCACCTCGTGGCAGCTGCCGCCGTTGTCGCAGTGCCACGAGGCGCAGGGCGACACTGATGGCTGCACTTCCTGCGAGCAGCGCTCGCCTGTGTAGCCGGCGAAGCATTGGCACTGCGGATAAGATATTTGTATCAATTTAAAACTTTCGCTGCCAGGAATCTGCAGGCTTGAGAATTTCGCCCAGCGCTCTTGCCAGGGCACATAACGAATAATCACCAAATTAAAATAAAAAACCGACTTCAACCGATTTTTCTAAGATCCTAGCATCACTGTTTTGAAATCGGAATTACAAAAACAAGTATCGAAATCGGTTGGCGTGATATTGAGTTATTCGTTCATTTATCGTGCACATGCTTAATTCAAATTTATGACTTCATAGATGCCATTGTCAGAACTGGATCAAGTTAACAGTTAGCAGTCAGAGCAGCGTATTGTAAGAGCACAGCAATAGTAGAAATCAAAGTTTTAATTTACCTACCCTCAAGCATAAAAATATTAAAAGGGGATAAATTCAAGCAACAGCAAAAAGGGTGGGTGATTGATCACGTCTTCTACAGTAATGCGTCGACTATAATGACGTCAACATCAATCTTCTATCAAATAATGGACCACATTTTAATCCCTTAGTAGACTCACACGACACCCGAGGGAAGAGTTGGGGCGTGATATATATGGAAAACACATATTAATATAACAGTATTTACCAAGCAGAGCTTATTATTCAAGTATCCCCTTCAATTATTACAGTACACAGTAGTGCTGTCAGCGAGTGCCGCTGTACACACCTGCAGCGTGCCGTCCTCGCGCGCGACACACTTGCCGCGCCGGTTGCAGTGGCCGCCGCACCTGTAGTGCTGGCAGCGAGTGCCGCTGTACACACCTGCAGCGTGCCGTCCTCGCGCGCGACACACTTGCCGCGCCGGTTGCAGTGGCCGCCGCACCTGTAGTGCTGGCAGCGAGTGCCGCTGTACACACCTGCAGCGTGCCGTCCTCGCGCGCGACACACTTGCCGCGCCGGTTGCAGTGGCCGCCGCACCTGTAGTGCTGGCAGCGAGTGCCGCTGTACACACCTGCAGCGTGCCGTCCTCGCGCGCGACACACTTGCCGCGCCGGTTGCAGTGGCCGCCGCACCTGTAGTGCTGGCAGCGAGTGCCGCTGTACACACCTGCAGCGTGCCGTCCTCGCGCGCGACACACTTGCCGCGCCGGTTGCAGTGGCCGCCGCACCTGTAGTGCTGGCAGCGAGTGCCGCTGTACACACCTGCAGCGTGCCGTCCTCGCGCGCGACACACTTGCCGCGCCGGTTGCAGTGGCCGCCGCACCTGTAGTGCTGGCAGCGAGTGCCGCTGTACACACCTGCAGCGTGCCGTCCTCGCGCGCGACACACTTGCCGCGCCGGTTGCAGTGGCCGCCGCACCTGTAGTGCTGGCAGCGAGTGCCGCTGTACACACCTGCAGCGTGCCGTCCTCGCGCGCGACACACTTGCCGCGCCGGTTGCAGTGGCCGCCGCACCTGTAGTGCTGGCAGCGAGTGCCGCTGTACACACCTGCAGCGTGCCGTCCTCGCGCGCGACACACTTGCCGCGCCGGTTGCAGTGGCCGCCGCACCTGTAGTGCTGGCAGCGAGTGCCGCTGTACAAAACGCCGCACTGGCAGTGTGGGACGCCGGTAGACATGTTACAGACGCCGGGGCCGCAGTCGAGGGAGCAGGGGGGTGACGTCACGGCGGGGGTGATGATGCATTCGCGGTCCTTCTGTTATTGGAATAAACAATAGGCATGATGAGTTGATGACTGGTAAGTCAAATCAACATCTTTTTTCGAACTGTCGAAACGATCACCACTATGGAATTTTATATGAAATACTCAAAAGTGACGTCACGTTTGAGTACGGCCAAATGACCTACACTTTTAAGTTCTTTTCAATTTATTAAATAGAAGTTCTGTACAAAAATTTCTGCATTTTACATCTTAGTAATAATTTCTTGGTGTATTATGTCGTGCATAATGTTAAATAATTTATTTGAACTACAGTCATCATCCCTATTCTACATTAATAGAAAGGCCGGGACGAGAGGGATCACGGGCCGAAGAGATCTGAGGCGGGTAACCCCTTTTCTCGCCGAGGAGATTATAGTGCTTTTCTCAAACATAATAAATCAACCGGAACCACCAGCTTCGTACGCTAGGTCACTACCAACTAGGCTACGAAGGCTGACAAATATGCACTTGCAATGACAAAATACTGTATCACCTAAACCATGCGCCACAGCTGAAAAACAGTCAAATTTTTCGTGCCCATTTCATTATCACACCTTAAAATGTGCGGTTACGTACAAAAATATGCAAAAAATTCTACACAAATATAAAACAACTGGAAACTTGTTACCGTATATCGGTGTGTGGCCTGAAGAACTTGATAAATCGATATATTAAGGTAAAGGAAAAGGAATCTTTGATGTTCAAATGTCTTCTAGCTTTCATCTCGAGTCCAAGTTCTTCACGCCATTCACCTACATTTGACCATAGTTCTGCAGAAAGCGACCAATTACAATGTTTTGTCTGACTTAAGCTTTAACACAGTCGCATTCTGCATTGTCCAAAAATCGAAGTTAGTCGTTTTTTGCATAACAATGGTAATTATATAACGCCCTGTGACACAGTATTCGTAAAACGTTGCACAAACTTACAGGTTCAGTAGCGTTGGTGGCGGTCAGTCCGTCGGGGCACAGACAAGCGAAGTCAGCGGTCGCACTCCGCACGCAGAGGGCGCTGGAGTGGCACGCGCCTTCCCCGTTGGGTAGCACGCAAGGATCCACTGTTAATATATATGCTGTGTTAGACTAATTATACTCTGACCTAATCTCAGCCTGTCTGTAAAAAGGTAGCAAATACAGAAAATGTAGCTCGAAGAAATTGGTAGTGGTGAAAATTTGAATTCGCCGTCTTTTTATACTGACAGCATGCATGCATCAGCCTATGATAGTCCACTGCAGGGCGTAGGCCTCTCCTATTAACGATGCTATACGCATTAGGAGGTAAATGCCCATTATCGCCACGCTGGGCAAGCGGATTGGCGATCGCAGTAATGTGTCCACAATGATGACGCTGCTACCCATCATTAATCTCATATCAAATAATGGTCAGTGACACTTCAATCCCTTAGTCGACTCTTACGACACCCGCAGGAGGAGTTGGGGTGGTGACAAATGTATTCTTACTGCCGTCACCACACTGACAGCATATACGTAATTTAAGTCGACAATTGCTCGAAATGTTTCGATCCCATTAGAGGATTCTCATCATGGAGTACCCGTGACCAAAGCCCGACGTGAGTAACCCGTTTGCAATTTTTTTAAATATGTTTGAGTCTCTCGTTAGTTATAATTCTTAAATGACAGGATATATTTATGATACAAGTGTTGAAAGCGGGTTTGAAAGTGTCCGTAATCGCCATAATCGCCGCTGTTTCCCATCATCAATCTTCAATAAATAAATGGTCCGTGACACTTTAAATCTTTTAGACTTTTACGACACCCACGGGAAGAGTTGGGGTGGCGACAAATTTATTCTTACTGCCGTTGCGACAAGGCACAAGAACACTAATTTCAAATTCAACCTATGTTAACGCTAGTCGGATAATCCCACTGGTCGCATTGATGTTGTAATAGGCATTCGGGCGCGGCGGGGCGGCGCAGCAGATGTGCTAGCCGCGGCTACAGGCGACACACTCACCCGCGGCGCGGCACAGCTGCGGGTGCGCGACGGCCAGCGCCGACACGGGCAGCAACGCGCGGCGCGGCAGACGTGCTAGCCGCGGCTACAGGCGACACACTCACCCGCGGCGCGGCACAGCTGCGGGTGCGCGACGGCCAGCGCCGACACGGGCAGCAACGCGCGGCGCGGCAGACGTGCTAGCCGCGGCTACAGGCGACACACTCACCCGCGGCGCGGCACAGCTGCGGGTGCGCGACGGCCAGCGCCGACACGGGCAGCAACGCGCGCGGCGCGGCAGACGTGCTAGCCGCGGCTACAGGCGACACACTCACCCGCGGCGCGGCACAGCTGCGGGTGCGCGACGGCCAGCGCCGACACGGGCAGCAACGCGCGCGGCGCGGCGGGCGCGGCGGGGCGGCGCGGCAGACGTGCTAGGCCGCGTCTTCCCGCGCACCACAGCCAGTCTTCCCAGGCCGCTAGACGCGAGCAGGATTCCGTTGGCACGGAGAATGGCTTGTATGATGAGTTTGAAGACGATTCTGTAGAAATTAACGGTCGATTACTATAAGTCTGCTTTTGAATTATCGATCGAGATGACATATTATTACAGACTAATACGGATCTGATTCTATGATCACTTAGTAATACAAATGATGTGATGTGAAATCGCTAGTCCATACATTTAGTACAAAAAAGTCTAATTTATTGGTTAATTCTACCCATCGCGACGTTGATGTTGAAGTATATATTTTTTTTTATGTTTATGGCTTGGATTGTAGTCCTTTAAGCCATTAAAGTACGAGTATAATCTATCGGTAAAGGGGGCTAGGGCTGTCACATTCCACTTACCCGAACTAAACGCCAAGTGCGGCGCTATCGGCGCATTAACGGGTCGCTTTGCGAACGTAGCCAACACAACCCTAGCGCTAACGTCGAACAACACACTCTCTAACGTATCGTAATACGCGTCGACGAAGTACAGTCTATCGGTGGAGAGCTAGGCCGGTCAAACCCACTATAGCTCCTTATATATTTCTTTACGGATTTTCCTTTATATTTCTCTCCTCATATTCAAGCTCATTACTAAGACAGTTAATAAAAATATCAGCGCCACTTTTCGGAGTCCTTAGCATTTTTTGTATAAATCAATCGATCTTCATATCACTGACCTGCATTAAACGCCAAGTGCGGCGCTATCGGTGCATTAGCGAACATAGCGAGCACAACCCTAGTACTGCCATCAAACAACATACTCTAGACTATCATATACCGTCGTTGAGATTGCCAATTCCGTTATGTGCACGATTTCAGGAACTGAAAAATCAATCCAAATGACATATGTTTACAGTCTTCTTTTGTCAAATTTGAAATTTACACATAACAGAATTGGCAATCTCAACGACGATACGCGTCGACGAAGTACAGTCTGTCGATGGAGAGGGCTAGGCCTATCAAACCTACTATAGGTCCCTATATATTTCTTACGGCGATCTCGAAGTTCTTTAATAAAACCGTTACAAAAAAAATCAGTGTCACTTTTTAAGAGTCCTGAGCATGTTTTGTATAAATCAATCGTTCTTCATATCACTCACCTAAATTAAACGCCACATGCGGCGCCATCGGCGCATTAACGGGTCGCTTTGCGAACGTAGCGAGCACAACCCTAGCGCTGCCGTCGAACAGCACACTCTCTAACGTATCATAATACGCGTCGACGAAGTACAGTCTATCGGTGGAGAGAGCTAGGCCGGTCAAACCCACTATAGGTCCTTACATATTTCTTTACAGTCTCTTCATATTGAAGCTCATTACTAAGACAGTTAATAAAAATATCAGCATCACTTTTTGGAGCCCTGAGCATTTTTTTATAAATCAATCGATCTTCATATCACTCACCTGCATTAAACGCCAAGTGCGGCGCTATCGGCGCATTAGCGAACGTAGCGAGCACAACCCTAGTACTGCCATCAAACAACATACTCTAGACTATCATATACGCGTCGACGAAGTACAGTCTATCGGTAGAGAGAGCTAGGCCTATCAAACCTACTATAGATCCCTAGGTTACGGCGATCTCACATCGAAGTTTAATAAGACCGTTACAAAAAAAACAGCGTCACTTTTTGGAGTCCTGAGCATGTTTTGTATAAATCAATCGATCTTCATATTACTCACCTGCATTAAACGCCAAGTGCGGCGCTATCGGCGCATTAACAGGTCGCTTGGCGAACGTAGCGAGCACAACCCTAGCGCTGCCATCGAACAACACACTCTCTAACGTATCATAATACGCGTCGACGAAGTATAGTCTATCGGTGGAGAGAGCTAGGCCGGTCAAACCCACTATAGCTCCTTAAATATTTATTTACAGCCTCCTCAAATTGAAGCTTATTACTAACACTGTTACTAAAAATATCAGCGCCACTTTTCGGAGTCCTTAGCATTTTTTTTATAAATCAATCGATCTTCATATCACTCACCTGTATTAAACGACGAAGTACAGTCTGTCGGTGGAGAGGGCTAGGCCTATCAAACCTACTATAGGTCCCTATATATTTCTTACGGCGATCACACATCGAAGTCCTTTAATAAGACCGTTACAAAAAAAAATCAGCGTCACTTTTTGGCGTCATGTTTTGTATAAATCAATCGATCTTCATATCACTCACCTGCATTAAACGCCACATGCGGCGCTATCGGCGCATTAACAGGTCGCTTGGCGAACGTAGCGAGGACAACCCTAGCGCTGCCGTCGAACAATACACTCTCTAACGTATCATAATACGCGTCGACGAAGTATAGTCTATCGGTGGAGAGGGCTAGGGCTGTCACGCGACGGACGCGGCGCTTGACTAGCCAACGAGGGTTGTCGCCGTCGAGGCCGGCGACCATCACGCCGGGGGACGAGCCGCGGTCCGACCAGAATATTTGTCTGCGGATGAAAAATGAGGTTTTCATTAACTGAAAAGAATTGGCGACTTGCCTCTGAATTCGAAATTATCACATCTACGAGCGTCACGTAACGGAAACTCAAATATTGTACGAAAGTTTTGGAACATTATTTTTTTCTGCAAACATTGCCGGCCGCTGCGCCAAACTAAGTTGCCGCCTACCGGCTCCGTTGAGCAGAAAAACACCTCGGCCGTTAAATGGGAAAGTCTCGGATCACATGCTTGTCGGTCTCGGCTTCGCCTCGGCTTACAATTACACGTCATCCGAGCCATTTCCCTTGGCGTGTACTATAATAATATTATCTAGATCGAATCAGCTCGTGATTCTGATTCGAATGAGCCCAAGCACGTCAGATCTGGAAGAGAATCGAATTTTGGGGGTTTTTTTCTGGAAAATGCCCAAGAATCCTTGCCCGTGCCGCCGTGCCCGTGTAGTGAGTACCCTTCACGTCGCCTGTGATATAGTACAGACCTGGTGTCGTTGAGTACGATGTCGTCCGGCTCGGCGGTGCGGCGCCGTGCCCGTGTAGTAAGTACCCTTCACGTCGCCTGTGATATAGTACAGACCTGGTGTCGTTGAGTACGATGTCGTCCGGCTCGGCGGTGCGGCGCCGTGTCCGTGTAGTGAGTACCCTTCACGTCGCCTGTGATATAGTACAGACCTGGTGTTGTGGAGTACGATGTCGTCCGGCTCGGCGGTGCGGCGCCGTGCCCGTGTAGTGAGAACCCTTCACGTCGCCTGTGATATAGTACAGACCTGGTGTCGTTGTGTACGATGTCGTCCGGCTCGGCGGTGCGCCGTGCCCGTGTAGTGAGTACCCTTCACGTCGCCTGTGATATAGTACAGACCTGGTGTCGTTGAGTACGATGTCGTCCGGCTCGGCGGTGCGGCGCCGTGTCCGTGTAGTGAGTACCCTTCACGTCGCCTGTGATATAGTACAGACCTGGTGTCGTTGTGGAGTACGATGTCGTCCGGCTCGGCGGTGCGGCGCCGTGCCCGTGTAGTGAGTACCCTTCACGTCGCCTGTGATATAGTACAGACCTGGTGTCGTTGTCACGTCGCCTGTGATATAGTACAGACCTGGTGTCGTTGTGGATCACGATGTCGTCCGGCTCGGCGGTGCGGCGCCGTGCCCGTGTAGTGAGTACCCTTCACGTCGCCTGTGATATAGTACAGACCTGGTGTCGTTGTGGAGTACGATGTCGTCCGGCTCGGCGGTGCGGCGCCGTGCCCGTGTAGTGAGTACCCTTCACGTCGCCTGTGATATAGTACAGACCTGGTGTCGTTGTGTACGATGTCGTCCGGCTCGGCGGTCCGGCGCCGTGCCCGTGTAGTGAGTACCCTTCACGTCGCCTGTGATATAGTACAGACCTGGTGTCGTTGTGGATCACGATGTCGTCCGGCTCGGCGGTGCGGCGCCGGACGAGCGTGACGCGGCGCCGTCCGTCCACAGCGCACACGTACACCGCGCCGTGTCCGGTCCGTGAGTACCCTTCACCATCGCCTCCTGTTATAAAAACATTATATATTATTATATAGATCTATTCGAACATTGGTCAATACCTGCGACCATATACAGTGTGAGTGCCCAACCAACACCCAGGCTTTTTTATATAAACACCGTGTTTTTGAAATAAAACTATGAAAACGGATAAACTCGCGTATATTAACTAATTTTAACTTCATTCCGACGTTTCGACGTTTCGTGGACCACGAACCCTGTAAAGTGTTCGAAACGTCGGAATGAAGTTAAAATTAGTTAATATACGCGAGTTTATCCGTTTTCATAGTTTTATTTCATGAGTAATCCTCGCGGTAACCGAAGATTATGTACACCGTGTACTGTGTGTATTGATTTCCGTTAAATTGGACAGGTTACTTGGGACATTAATAGAAGTCTCCTGATATATTAATAATAAAATTTTTTTTTTTCGTTTTCATACACAATATTTGTCTCAGGTGACTGACGGCACACGTCAAAGTAAGTAACATTAGGATGTAATAAAGGTAATAACTTGTGGGAACCTCTGTTCCACACTACCTACTTCAGCAATGCAGCGCGCCGAAGGTTGCGCATGACTATCCTGGGCTGCGCGAGTTGCGCGCCCCTGTCTCCGAACCGGCTTCGCGCTGACGTCACGCGCCGGCCCCGGGAGCGCACTTCCAACGCAGCCACGGCAGAGCCTCTCCAATCGCTATCGACGCCGGACCTGTGCCGCTTATCGCCTGCTCGCGCTTGCATATTGCTTACGCACTTAGTAAATTCTCGCACTAGCTTAACGATAACGAATCTATTGTGAATAATTGCAATATAATATTAATGTGGAGTTAGACTTTCCTTTAGTCACCCAGAAGAACTCCCATATTGGTGACCACCGAGTTTGAATTAAATACGCGCTTTGATTTTATAACGGCCGGGCGTTGATAGCGAGATGTCTGACGACGAATATCAGGCGCCGCCGGAGCATAACGGTACTGTACAGAGACCTGCAGGCGGACAAGATGGCGGCGTATCCGGTTCTGGCGACCGCGTGGCGTTGAGGTTACCTCCTTTTTGGGCCGATGATCCCGAGGTTTGGTTCGGTCAGGCGGAGGCGCATTTCAAGGTGTCGGGAATCAAGGATGATTCGACGAAGTTCTACGCAATCATCGCTCAGCTGGATCACAGGTACGCCAGGGAAATTAAAAATCTCATTAAAAATCCCCCCGCAACGGACAAGTATCCTAAATTGAAAGAGAATTCGCAGTCTTCCGCCACGCTCGATAACCTCGCCGACCTGGCCGACAAGCTTTGTGAAGCTTCCTTGCCTGCTGCGCCGTTCCAGGTTGCATCAACTTCCAGCCAAGATGGTTTGTTGAAGCGTTTGGATGATTTAACCCGGATGCAAGCCGAGCTCAGTAAGCAGGTGGCACAGTTGTCCTTCCATCAGGGCAGGAGCCGTACAAGATTTAATCGCAGTCAGTCCAACAGCAGGTCTAGAAGCAGGGGTCCATTTGCGGTACCAGTTGGTACCATGCTATTTTTGGTGAAAAGGCTTGAAAGTGCACGTCGCCTTGCAACTACACAGCGGGAAAAGCCAGTGGCAGTCAATAGACGCGGCGGCTGACTGTCACTCCAATAGCCGCCTTTTCATTATAGACAGGAAAACCAAGTTGCAGTTTTTAATTGATACTGGTTCCGACCTCTGCGTCCTGCCACGCCGACATTTACCGAACGGTAGACCGACTGAGTACCACCTCACCGCTGCCAACGGTACTTTGATTCAAACTTACGGGACCCTCAAGCTGCATTTAGACCTGGGGTTGCGCCGGGACTTCGCCTGGAATTTTGTGGTGGCGAACGTGGACAAGCCAATCATCGGAGCTGACTTCATGTCTCACTATGGGTTGTTAGTTGATTGCAGGAATCGTAGACTGCTGGACAGCCTGACCACTCTAGCTTCACCAGCAACGATTATAAATTGCGACACTCCAAGCGTGAAGACCATATCCGGCCATAGTGAGTACCACAATTTATTATCAAAGTACCCTCAACTTACAAAGCCATCGGGTATAACGCGCGAGGTGAAGCATAGCACCGTCCACTACATACGTACCACGCCAGGCCCGCCGGTGTTCACTAGACCACGCCGGCTTGCTCCGGATCGTTTGAAGGTGGCAAAGGCACAATTTGAGGAGATGGTTACTGATGGCACAGCACGACGTTCCGACTCACCGTGGGCGTCCGCCTTGAACCTTGCACCCAAGAAAGATGGTTGGAGGCCTTGTGGGGACTACCGCGCTCTCAATACGCGCACCATTCCCGACAGGTATCCCATCAGGCACGTGGAAGACTACGCACATAGGCTCGCAGGTTGCAAGATCTTTTCCAAGATAGATTTGGTGAAGGCTTATAACCAGATTCCAGTTTATAAAGAGGATATACCGAAGACAGCCATCACCACACCCTTTGGGCTGTTCGAATTTCCCTACATGTCTTTCGGTCTTCGGAACGCGGCCCAGACCTTCCAAAGATTTCTGGATGAAGTTCTACGGGGTATGGAGTACTGCTATTCGTACATTGATGACATTTTGGTGTTTTCCAGAAGCCATGACCATACCTGGGATAACTGGGGGCAAGTTATAGGGATTGGATATCGATTAAAAAGATGTCGATATAATTATAATAAAAAATGTTTACAGTACAGAGGTTCGATGTCATATCTGATATCGGGCGTCTTGTAGGCAGATGTCATTTTAATCAAAATGACATTTTAAATGTTGATATTTTAATATTAATTGTATATTTTGAAAACTATTTTAAAATAAACGCGTAACTACGCGTTTAAATTTATTTTTTATTTTAATTGAAGAGTAAGTACCTAATATTTATTTATGCCGAATAACATTTTGATGTTGTCATTCACAGTAACATCGATATATTTTTAGTCGATAAAATATTTTGCTACATCACATACGTATAAATGCCCCGAGTTATCCCAGGTATGGCCATGACGAGCATTTAGAGCACCTCGAGCGAGTCTTCCAGCGCCTACAGGACTATGGTTTACTCATCAATGAAGGAAAGTGCGCGTTCGGGATGAAAGAGGTAACTTTTCTTGGTTTCACCATATCTGAGCATGGCACGCGGCCGCTGGATGCAAAAATAAAAGTCATCCAAGAGTTTCCTCCTCCAAAGACAATCAACGGGCTGCGTCGTTTCCTGGGGATGCTCAATTTTTACAGGCGTTTTATACCTCATGCAGCCGAAGAGCAAGCTCCTCTACACGACCTGCTCGGCGGCTCGAAACAGAAAGGTTCTCAACCACTCAGTTGGACACCAGAGTTGCTCACCGCTTTCGAAAACTGTAAATCTAGTATTATTAGGTCCACCCTTCTAGCGCATCCGGAGATGAATGCACCGTTGGCCCTTGTCACAGATGCATCAAGCTCAGCCTTGGGAGCGGTCCTTCAGCAGCTGGTGGACGGTGAATGGCAACCTTTGGCTTTCTTTTCCAAAAAGATGAACAAGGCACAACAAATGTACAGCGCTTACGACAGAGAGCTGCTCGGAGTGTATGAAGGTATCAAGCATTTTCGGTTTATGGTTGAAGGTAGACACTTCACCATATTCACAGATCATAAGCCCATTACGTTTGCGTTCCATCAAAAAGATCGACATTGCTCACCTCGCCAGTTTAACCAGTTGGATTACATCGGTCAGTTTACGACGGACATCCGGCATATTTCTGGTAAGGAAAACATTACGGCAGACGCTCTATCGCGCATTGAAGCTATCACCGCTCCGCCAGATTTGGAGGCCCTAGCTTTGGCGCAGGAAGCAGATACAGAGTTGCAGCAGATGGTGGCTAATCAAGGAACGTCGTTGGTCCTGAAGCGAGTACCAGTACCAGGGTCGAAGATATCTCTATTTTGTGACGTTTCTCAGCCTAGACCCCGTCCATATGCACCTACATCCCTGAGACGTCAAATTTTTGACGCCTTACATAGTTTAAACCACCCCGGCGTGAGAGCAACAACGAAACTAGTGACTGAAAGGTATATTTGGCCCAACGCGCGGAAGGACTGCCGCACCTGGACTCAAGCCTGCAACGCATGTCAAACTTCGAAGGTACACCGTCACACATCCTCTTCGTTGAGACAGTTCCAGCTACCAGGAGCACGTTTTAGTCATGTGCATATTGACCTCGTCGGCCCCCTGCCACCATCACACGACTACAGATACTGCTTTACTGCTGTAGACAGGTTCACTCGGTGGCCAGAAGTTCAACCGATCATGGATATCACTGCTGAGACGGTCGCGAAGACATTTTGCAATACCTGGATCTCACGTTTCGGTTGTCCACAGATTGTCACCACCGACCAAGGACGGCAATTCAACTCGCAGCTTTTCAGAGAGCTGACCCGTCTCTGTGGAGTGCATCTGCGCCACAATACCGCGTATCACCCTGCAGCCAACGGCATGGTGGAGCGACTACATCGCACCCTCAAGGCCGCTATCATGGCCCATGATGAGCGCAGCTGGACGGACGCCCTCCCCGTCGTGTTGCTGGGGCTCAGGAGTGCTTGGAAGGTGGACCTCCAATGTTCAGCGGCTGAAATGGTATATGGTGAGCCGCTACGGTTACCGGGTGAGTTTTTCCAAACCACACACACCCACACCGACACGTTACAGCCACTTGATTTTGTAACCAGGCTCAGAAAGCACATGACTCACCTCAAACCGCAACCAGCATCCAGTCACTCAGTCAGACCTGTTTTTGTACACCAAGACCTGAAGACAGCTCCGTATGTGTTCGTCCGTAGAGACGCACTTCGTCGAGCACTAGAGAAACCGTACACTGGCCCCCATAAAGTAGTGAGCAGAACTGATAAGACCGTCACAGTAGAATTAGATAGAGGACCTGTGGCCATCTCGATAGATCGTGTCAAACCTGCCTTCACAATTGCAGATCACAAAGACAGCCCTGGTTCAGGCCCAGCTCCTTTTCAGCTTCCTAACAAGCATGACCGGGTAACGCGTTCAGGTCGGGTTGTAAGATTTCCTGATTTTTATGTCGCAGGGCCATGATTCTCCAAGGGGGGTGGTGTGGGAACCTCTGTTCCACACTACCTACTTCAGCAATGCAGCGCGCCGAAGGTTGCGCATGACTATCCTGGGCTGCGCGAGTTGCGCGCCCCTGTCTCCGAACCGGCTTCGCGCTGACGTCACGCGCCGGCCCCGGGAGCGCACTTCCAACGCAGCCACGGCAGAGCCTCTCCAATCGCTATCGACGCCGGACCTGTGCCGCTTATCGCCTGCTCGCGCTTGCATATTGCTTACGCACTTAGTAAATTCTCGCACTAGCTTAACGATAACGAATCTATTGTGAATAATTGCAATATAATATTAATGTGGAGTTAGACTTTCCTTTAGTCACCCAGAAGAACTCCCATAAACTCAATAACAGTAAGAGTTAAGACACTAGTTTCTTAGATAAATTGATTATTATTGACCTAAATAAGCTTCCCTTTCATTTAACGGAAATCAATAAAATCACGTTGTAGGGGCCCAAACACTAACTCACGGGCCTCAAGTCAACCTCACCTGCACGTGGTGCACCCTGCCAAATAGCAAACGAGGCTCTGACGACCCACCAACCCGCATTGGACCAGCGTGGTGGGCTCAATTGGTCTAAACCCCCCCCCCCCCATGAAATGTCGAACTCCCCGGTTATGGCCCCGCGGTCGTCCGGCGGTCCCCAGGGGCTTGGTAATGACGGTAATCGAGCAACCCTGGGGCCCAGGGGTGCTAAGAATTTCCGGACGTTAAAGACTTCGCACCGTCAAACGAACCTGGCACGCATCACGGACTCCGAGAATCTCAATGTACTGACGTATAATGTACGCACCTTATTAAAAGATGACCGTGTGCTAGAACTAGAAAATGCATTACAGGATATAAAATGGGATGTAATCGGCCTCTCAGAAGTTAGAAGAGAAGGTGAGGAAACCACAGAAAGAAAAGACAGCATTCTCTACCACTACGGAACCACAAGCGGGAAAAATGGCGTAGGGTTTTTGGTGAGTAAGAAGTGGAAACATAATATAATTGAATTTAAGGGTTACTCCGATCGAGTCGCGGCAGTAAAAATAAGATTGACTAAATTATACACACTAACGATAATCCAAGCGTACGCCCCCACATCAACGCATAACGATGAAGACGTTGAGGAGTTCTACGATTCGTTAAATAAGGCCTGTGACGAACATCGTGGCACTTGGATTATGGTTATTGGTGATTTCAACGCTAAGTTAGGCAGCAGATGCGAAGAAGGTGATGAACAAGTACTTGGGCCACATGGCTTAGGCAACCGAAACACACGTGGCACTCGCCTTCTACAATTCGCTTTTGGGCAGGGTATGAAAGTCTGCAATAGCTATTTCCCCAAAAAAGACCAAAGAAGATGGACCTGGGTCTCGCCAGACGGAAATTACAGAAATGAGATTGATTTCATATTAGCAACAAAATTAGATATTGTAAAAGACGTAAGTATAATAAACAAAATAAAATTTAGTTCAGACCATAGACCCATACGAGCAAAATTATCCTTTAACTTTAAAATTTTAAGACAAAAAACCCATTCCAATCGACTAAAAAAACTAGATAGAACCGCAATAACCAACAACTATGACACATTTAACTTAGAATTACAAAACCAGTTTGAAAAGTTAGGCAACGATGTCGGAGACCCAGAAGACCAATACCAGAAAATCCTACTTAGTATAAAAGCCGCCGGTAAGAAAGTAAAGACCGATTATAAAAACCACAAAAAGTTGTCACACAGCACACTACAATTAATAGAGCAACGAAGAAACCTGCCAATCGCCTCCCATAATTATAACAGTTTAGATAAAATGGTAAAACGCAGTATTAGACACGACATTCGAAACTTCAACACTATTGCAGTTAAAACTGCTCTGAGTAAAAATGTGTCTCTAAAAACTGCACGTCAAGGTATCCATCAAGGAACGAAATCATGGATAAACCATTTAAATGACGATAATGGCACTAAACATAGTAACAGAGATAAGGTACTAGATATTTGCATCAGTTACTTCAAAGAACTATACTCTGATCCACTGAAATCTGCCCAAACCAAACAATATGTCTGTAACGAATCAATCCCACCGATTACATCACACGAAGTAAATCAAGCTCTACGGAAGATGAAATTCGGGAAAAGTCCTGGACCAGATGGGCTTAGCACAGAATATCTGATCCTCGGCAAACGCACGTTATTACCGTACATAACTAACTTATTTAACAGCATATTGCAATCTGGTCGAATTCCCAAACAAATGGTCCACTCCAATATCATACTTCTGCATAAGAAAGGAGACAAAAGCTCGCTTAATAACTACCGCCCCATAAGCCTTATCTCCCATTTATATAAAACATTCATCAAGGTTATAGAGTGTCGCATTGCTGGACAACTCGATAAAAATCAACCCCCTGAGCAAGCCGGATTCCGTCCCGGTTTTTCTACCACCGATCACCTTCACACATTAAATCAAGTAACAGAAAAATACCACGAATTTAACCTACCACTGTATATTGCCTTTGTAGACTATACAAAGGCTTTTGACAGCATCACACACGATTCCATATTTCAATCACTCCGTCATCAAAACATCGAGCCTACCTACATAGAACTGCTTACTTCAATTTACGACAATAGTACCGCAAACATTAAACTACAGTCACCGGGCCAGCCGTTCAAAATTGAGAGAGGTGTCAAACAGGGAGACCCGCTGTCTCCTAAACTTTTCACTAGCACGCTCGAACAAGTGTTTCGTAGCCTGGCAGCCGGTTGGGAGAATAAGGGCATTGTCATCGGCAACAGAAGATTAACAAATCTTCGATTTGCCGATGACATTGTACTTTTCTCATCTTCAGCCCCAGAGCTCCAAGAAATGCTTCAAGATCTTAGTTTGGCGAGCCTTCAAGTTGGTCTCAAAATGAACAGAAGCAAAACCCAGATTATGACCAACAGCACCGAACGTAGGGTCGAGGTAGACGGGCAGATAATATCATATGTCGACGAGTACCCATATCTAGGCCAATTAGCTTCTTTCAGCCATAGACAAGACAAGGAAGTCGATAGACGGATCCAAAATGCCTGGAAAAGCTTTTGGTCTTTGAAAGAACTTTTAAAGGGTGACCTCCCGTTAAACCTTAAGAGGAGACTCGTCGATATGTGTATTCTGCCTGTCCTAACCTACGGTGCCCAAACATGGTCACTGACTGAGGCGCAGAAGACCAGGTTGAAGGTTTGCCAAAGGGCCATGGAACGCAGCATACTAGGTGTGAGGCTGATCGACCGAATGAGAAATTCAGTGCTGCGTTCCAAAACCGGGGTCACTGATGTCGGAGCCAAGACTGCCAGGCTAAAGTGGGCATGGGCCGGCCACGTCTGCCGCATGCACCCGCAGCGGTGGGCTAAATTAGCAACGGAGTGGGTGCCACAAAATGCGCGGCGACGACGCGGCAGGCCCAGACGGAGATGGCGGGACGATCTGGATGCATACTTAAACGACTGGCAAGAGATCGCGCTAAACCGGGAGAGTTGGAAGACAAAGGGGGAGGCCTTTGCCCAGCAGTGGGACACTCTAATGGCTTCGTAATAAAATAAATAATATATTGGCACAACAAAGTGGCTCCACTCCACTTGATCGTGAAGTGAATAGTGGAGCCCAAATCGCGGCAGCAACGAACAGGAGACCGGCAGTAACCTGTCAGCTTTTACGAAAATGGATAATAATAAGCAGTACTGGCAATCGTTTTCTAGTATTACGAGTTGACAAATATTTAAATTGACTGTAGGTATAATATATTTTTTACCTTTACTCATTTATAAAATGTACTAAATTTTATATTAAACGAACTAACCAAGTTCGTCTCTGTTTCACACCCTGCCACGTGTAATTACAATTGCCCGCTCAACTAGCTAGAGTCGATAGCTCGGAAGTATAAATAGCTTGCAAGGGCGCTCGCCGATACACATCTTTCTAATGGATTGAAATGTCATTTTTTAAGCTGGTTCGAGAGCGCCCGACTCTCGTTCGTTTGCAAACCGTAGGGAATACATGTCTTTTTTATAAGTAGGGTTGTTTTCTTCCCTATTGGTTAACATTGAACCTTATTACTTGGGCCATAGAGTCGTAATTTAAATAAGTGGTTAATATTTTTTATGTAAATACAGTAGCATTTTGCGATTTTCTAACAATAGACAAAGAACACGTTCAGAACTCATCTGAATAACTTATACAATTCATTTTATTTCCTTCGAACAGTCACTGTAACGCTTGTCCTTCTTAGTTGTCAAACGCTGCAAGTGGCTACGGGCTGTCATTGTCAAGCGCTAATTAATGATTCATTTTGAAATACATTGCTTCTAACTGATCTTTTCTTAGAAAATTAATTACGTTTAAAATTAGATTTTTTTATCAAATAATGCTCACAGTATGGCAAAAAATCTGCATCTCAATTCTCGGTTTCAATAAAAGCCTGCATGATGTTAACACACTGTATAACATGGATATCTAACGTTCAAAAATACCCCCGAAACAATTGGGCAATAAATCTGAGATGGGCAGGACATATCGCTTTTCTTAACACGTATGTCGGCGCAACATCTTTGACAAATGCAAATAGAACATAGCCAATCTAAAATTTTGATGGATCAATCACAACTATTTCTAAATAGCAGTTTGACTTTTTATAGGATAATATACAAGGTGCCCATGAGGAAAGGGAAAAATTCTAACAGCATGTTCCTGAGACTAAAAGAAGCAAAAATTGTTAAATGAGTTTTAGTCAAATCTTCAAAAAAATTTTTTTTTTAATTTTAATTTTATTTGAATGCCTTAATACACAAAAAAAGGATTTTATTAATGAAACTATCGCAAAAAATGCACTTTAAAGTTTTTTTTCCATTTGCTAGATAATTAAAGATTTTTTTTGTTCATTTGATGTCAGTCAATTGAGTGTAACAAAACTTAAGACAACATGGTGACAAAATTGTTTGCTTAAATGCGTTTATCATAGCGTAATAGTCTAAAATATTTTTAAGAAAAAATCTAATTTTCTCTTAAAATAGACTGAATCCAGAAAACTTCATATGACATTTTTAATTTCAAATTTGGTCAGAAATCCGCTGTTGATTTTTTTCCCTTTCCTCATGGGTACTCTGACTTCGTAGGCAGGGTCACTAGTGTCACTACCAACTAGGCTACGGAGGCTGACAGTATAACACACATATACAGGCAGACATATTAATAAGGAACTTACAATTTCAAAGTTACAAGATACATATTACATATTATGCATCCATCAATTATCCAGAACCATGCTCGGTTGCGGAGGGGAGAGGACCCTGAGATACAGGATGACCTAGTTTAGGTGTCCGAGCCTCACCGCCATCGAGCACCTCAAGTATCCAGTGCAATATACTCTGTATTTTGTAGTGGTTATGTGGTATGTCGACCAAATATGTATTATTTACTTATTGTTCTTCAAATAAAATTCATTTTCATTTTCAAGATATCTATACGATGACGATAAAATGTATGTAGTACCTTTAGTAACTGCCGTGTAGTACAGACGTCCTGACACCCAGTCGAACGCCACTCCTCGAATTATCGCTGTATCTTGAACCTATGAAAATGATAATTGGTATTATACGCGGCCTGTAACCCTGTTTCTCGCCAAGATTTGTATAGTGCTTTTCTCAAACTTGCCATAAAATAAAACTAACTGATTTCGCCGAACCATACTATTTAATTTGTAAATAAACCAATAGTACAGTATCGTAAAACATTTAAAAAAATCTGTTTGGGGTATCCTTTTACCCGGTGGTATAGACATTAGTTCTTAGGTTATTTTTTTTTTCTGTGGCTGAATGCCAAGACCTAGTGTCACAATTTGACGTTTCAAAACAAAAGACAGTTTGTTTGCAGTCCTAGGTGAGAAATAAATACATGAAATCTCTTTACATATCATCTTAGCACATGACACCGGATACATAGTATTTCCGGGTTTAATTTGAAGTAAGTAACATCAACATTCCGTAGCAAGTTTTAGAAAAATTAATTATTTAACATTATGCACGACATAATACACGAATAAATTATTACTATTATTACTAAGATGTAGATTGCAGTAATTTTTGTACAGAACTTATATTTAATACATTGAAAAGAACTTAAAAGAGTAGGTCATTTGGCAGTACTCAAACGTGATGTCACCTTTGAGTATTTCATACAAAATTCCATAGTGGTGATCGTTTTGACAGTTCGAAAAAAGATGCTGATTTGACTTGCCAGTGATCATGCCTATTTACTCACTGTCTGATTAATTTGTATGCCATGGATATTGGACAATCGTTTTTAAGTCCCCACTCGAGCCATTTGTATTATATAGAGTTGTACCCACTATAACTCTGTCGTGTCCGCCTGTAGCGCTTGTGTTGCGTCTATAGAGCAGAGTCGTCCCTTAGTGTCGGTGCGAGCGGGCAGTTGTATTGTATGGCGTTGTACTCACTATAACTCTGACGGGCGGACGCACGACGTCGGTCGTGTCCGCCTGTAGCGCTTGTGTAGCGTCTATAGAGCAGAGTCGTCCCTTCGTGTCGGTGCGAGCGGGCAGTTGTATTGTATGGCGTTGTACTCACTATAACTCTGACGGGCGGACGACGTCGGTCGTGTCCGCCTGTAGCGCTTGTGTAGCGTCTATAGAGCAGAGTCGTCCCTTCGTATCAGAGCGAGCGGGCAGTTGTATTGTATGGCGTTGTACTCACTATAACTCTGACGGGCGGACGCACGACGTCGGTCGTGTCCGCCTGTAGCGCTTGTGTTGCGTCTATAGAGCAGAGTCGGCCCTTAGTGTCGGTGCGAGCGGGCAGTTGTATTGTATGGCGTTGTACTCACTATAACTCTGACGGGCGGACGCACGACGTCGGTCGTGTCCGCCTGTAGCGCTTGTGTTGCGTCTATAGAGCAGAGTCGGCCCTTAGTGTCGGTGCGAGCGGGCAGTTGTATTGTATGGCGTTGTACTCACTATAACTCTGACGGGCGGACGCACGACATCGGTCGTGTCCGCCTGTAGCGCTTGTGTCGCGTCTATAGAGCAGAGCCGTCCCTTCGTGTCGGTCCACCAAGCTAGCCAAGATTTCTTCACTAAGGCGGTGGCTATTGATGTTATTTCAGCGCTAGAACAAACAAATCAAATCACAATTGGATTTGTGTAAAACTCAATGTTAGTTTTGGGTAGTTTAGGCAGTTTTTGGTTAGACAAATTAAGTTCTCGGCCACCTAAGACACTATTAGTAGAAGATACTATTAGTATGAAAAAGTCCGAAAACCAAGATCGCCGGTGATCCGACTAAACTTATAATTTTTGATTAATATTATTAAAAAATATGAATTTTTGACCTGATTTTTTTGAGATTAAAGTGACAGTAAAATATGCTTAAGATCATCGGTCAAAAAAGGACAACTAATACGTATTTATATGACTATAATATGACAGATACTGGTAACTGGAAATTGAAAAAATATTATTATTATATTATTATTCAAATATGGAACGTCAAATGTCTTATGGGTCTATTAACAAAAAAAAACCTAGTTTAATGAAAACAAAATTTAACGTCCTAATTTTAGTGTTACGAAGTTAAATTCTGTGTAACAACTCTTGGCAGTCAAAAAAACAGCAAAACCAAATTTTCTACGAACGGACCCGCCTTAATTTTTTAAATTTGCCGCCTTTTCTGTTGTCAAAGGTTGTCGGACAGAGTATATAGATTTTAATTTTTTTATTTAAACTTTATTGCACAAAAGTAATACTTAACGTATGAGGCATTCTCTACCGGTCAACCTTAAGGCAAAGCAGAGAGATTGTGAGCGGTGCTACAACTATCTAGTTAAATAATATGACCATAAACATATATATCATATCTATACCTACACATATACACGAACTAACTACATACATACATTAAAATACATATTAATATTATAACCAATGAAATAAACTAATACAGAAAAACTAACAATCCTTCATTCTGTTTGCAATGAGAGCACGTAAGGATTTCTTAAATATAAATTTACTTGGAGAATTTTTGTTTTGATTAAGCCCTTAAGTACAATTGTTTTGCAATTGACCCTTATACACGTTACTACATAACATACCCCTCGTCATCCGGAATAAACAGTACTCGGGAGTCCTTCTCTCTCTTCGTGAGCTCCCACACTCGGAGGGACCCGTTCACGGCCACTATTGCTTGCGCCTTCTCACCTGAACAAAATCAAGGAAATAATACGATTGTCTTTGAGTTATAAGTATGCCTTATATCTTACTTGACTTGTCGTATTTGTAGCAATAAAATGTCTACATCCTCGTAAGGCATATGTTCCACCTACAAGATTTATTTAGTTCAATCAAAAAAATTTACAGGGTTCGTCATCCGCAGACCACGAACCCTGTAAAGTGTTCAAAACGTCGGAATGAAGTTAAAATTAGTTAATATACGCGAGTTTATGCGTTTTCATAGTTTTATTTCATGTGTAATCCTCGCGGTAACCGGTAAAAAAAACTAAGCTTTATTAGGTACTTTCACACCTGCAGTTAAAATGAAAATTTCAATGGAAATTTTAGGATATTTTTTTTTTGTAAAAGAATATAAACGTAGTCTATCACAAGTTGTGTAGAGATAGGTTCCTAAAATAAATAACTTTAATTTATTGAGATCAGTGAGATCATAAATGTCATATTATCGTTTCAAATGGTTAATATAAATTACAATTTAATTTATATTTGAATAAATTATTCTTACTTATTTACCCAATTAATTATGAACAACATTGTCTCTCGAAATTCGGAGATAAGATCATTTATTTAACTAATTTCACATATTTACATTTTTGTCTATAAGTATATTAACTGAAACCGTCGCTACCTTCTAAAATAGTGTTTATGTTTATATGCTCACCGATAGCTTCGCAAGTCCAGGTGTTGTCTGGAAGTTGCCGGTGTTTGTAGCCTTCCAAGCATCTATGGAAATACCACAATTAATATGATAATGTAGTGCATGATAATTGTGTGGTCTGGGCGGCAGGAGTATGGAGTAGTATAATAATAAAAAAAAATGGTTACATGCAAGTTTACGGACTAAATGCATAGGTATGTTGTCTAAATATCTGTCACTGATACTTAACATAGGCAGAGCCTGTGCTATAAGTATCAGTTTCCTTCCATTTGACTATAATTCATACAATGTTCATTAGAATATGTAGTAGGCAATGCAGGCATATATAATTATATAGCTAGTACACGAAGGTAATTTTGATAAATAGTAAAACTAGGGCAGTTAGACAAGGGCATATAATAGTTTTTTAATTGAGTGTTGTGTGTGTGTGTTAATATGTGTGTGTTTGCTTGTATTAAAATTGTCAGTATACATATAAAGTGCTCGTAGATACTTATGAAATAGGATGTAATAGGCTTTCGGTATGAGAGTAATTTTGATTTAGTAGCCAGCTCTTCACGGCTTGTTTGCAAGCATACTTATTCAGCTGAAGGAGGTTTAGAAACTCGTTTAACTTGCTATACAAAAAACTGCCAAGAAAGTAATAAAATCTACTAAAAGCAGTCTTGCAGATAACCCTACACGGTATCTGTATTTTACGTTTACTCCTATGTTTTCGATGCATAGTACATTGTCATTGGACTTCTAATGGTCCGAAACATACAATTTTTATTATTTTTATTTATTGAACTTACTTAGAGCAATACTAACATGGAAGCAATAAAAATTTACTTACTTGCAAGTGTAGTTGTGCGCGTGTTTCGGGATGCATACTTGGGAACACGAACGCCAGGTGCAGGGGCCCTCTACGCCTGCGTGAATAAAAAAATTGGTTATAAATCACCTAAAATTGCTAGCTCAAACTCAAGTCAAACTATTCTTTATTCATGTAAGCTTATTAATAAGCATTTTCGAATCGTCTGACACTATGAAGAGTGAAAAAATAATCTACTACTGGCTCTAACCCTACACCACTGTCCTGAGAAGAACCAGTAAGAAACTCAGGTGGCTTTGTTTTTTCAAAACAGTATATACTATACATACTACATCTTATTAAAATATCATGCATTAAAGAATTTATTACATAAAAAAATTTACTTTTATAGACATTTTTATAAAAATCCAAACTTCAAAAGAGATATATAAAGGATAATAATAATACACAAAAATAATTCTTCTCAAGTTCACAATATTATTATGCATCTATATCTACATCTACTACTAGAGATGTAAAGGTCTTAAGTTGTCAGAATAAAGAAAAAAATAAGATTTAGAGACGTAAATTGTGTCCCCCCTCTAACTTTGGATCCGTGCCACCGTGGGTCCAAAAAAAAAAACAAAAAAAAACCATGCATAATGGGATTAATGGGCTTATACAGGGTGTTCCACGAGCCACTGAAAACCTTGAACGGGGTGATTTAGTAGGCTATACTGAACAACTTAATATGGGGCCAATCACAAAATCTAAAAAAAAAAATTGTCTTTTTCATACATTTTGACCGATTGATCACGACATTTTATATGAAAAAGGCAATTTTTTTTTTGAGATTTCTGGGTTAGCTCCATAGTAAAAGTTATTCAGTTTAACCTACCAAATCACCCCGTTCAAGGTTTTCAGTGGCTCGTTGAACACCCTGTAGAATACTTTAAAATAAAACTATTTCGAACGTAATCGGCCCAGCCGTTTTTGAATAACTACGTAACCCTACACTAAGCATGGCCCGACATGTTTTTGGCCGGTTTATTTGTTATTAATAAAAAAAAATCAATCGGGACTACTTTTGTTATACGAGGTCTCAAAAAGTTTGTGCATTTGGATCACGTCTTCGATATTGATAAAAATTGTTAGGCTGGTAAAGTCGACGGTGCCGAGTCCGCCAATTTTCAATAATGTTTGTATGAAACATTCCTTTTTTGGTACCAAAATGTATAGGAATCTGTTAACGAAAAAGGCAACTTCCATACAAACTTTCTGGGACATTTTCGAAAATGTGGTGGATCTTGCTCACTGTCAATATCATTGACTGCTACTTTTTGAAACTTGCTCAGTCAGACCGTCTAGTTTAAACAAATCTATTTATTCAGTACTCCACTTTCTTAAAAAAGTGAGACTGCAAAAAATTACCTAAAACAAATAATTTTATTTGTGACGCCATCAAACACACACAAATAAATCCTAGTGAAAATTACGTCGACACATCGTACGCTAGTTTGCGCTCTTGACAGCGACATCTAGCGATAAATTTAGTAACCTGCAGGCTTATGACGGTACCGCGTCTACTCGTGTAAGCAGAGAGCTTTACCCTGCTCTTGAATCTGAACAACCGAAGAACGCAAAGCTGATACAGCTATTAAAGGACTCTTGTAAGATTCTATGCGACTCAGGAGGAACTTCATTCTGTAGTTGCCGATTTCTAAGAATGAATCGTTGAAAGTTCAGAAATGAGCTTCATATTGACAGTCAAAACTCACTAAACATCAAAAACCTACTGATTCAATACTGACAATAAGAGATTGCTAAGTAACTTATAAGTAGTGACAGGTTTTATAGTGAGTTTTGCTTGTCAACCGACGATATGACGTTAAGACTATCGGAAAATGGTGAGTCTTACCCTCATATTAATAAGGATTAATCTATAGAAGGAAGACAAAAGTTCATTTTTAGAAAACGACAAATATAAATAATGTGATTTGTTTTCATTTACTTAGGTTTTTCACCTGTATAATACGGTTAACGTGGTCTAAAATACGGCCATGTTTCGTGAGAGCAAAGCAGGAATCATTTGTGGATTGGCATTTGTTTTCTTCAGTCTCCGTTTCTCAAAAATGAGAGACTGCAAAAAATTACCTAAAACAAATATCTTTGTTTGGGACAATACTAGGACTATACAACACACACAAAAAAATCCTAGTGAAAATTACGTCGACACATCGGTCGTCAGTTTGCGCTCTTAACAGCGACATCTAGCGATAACTTTAGTAACCTTCAATTTAAGCTGTCGTATGGCGATTGGCGAACGTGGATTCGCGTAAGGTGAGGGGGGGCGAAGTGCGCCTATCGGGTAAGTGCGCCTATCATTAATATATCGTATATTATGGACAGTATACTAGTAACAACATCTTTGATCGATGATACAAACTAAACTATAGTTCTCGATACATTTCACAGATGGCGTTGTAGTCGAGAACTTGAAATTCTCGCCATTTTTTATTTAGTGTCATTGAAAGTTGTGAGTGAAGTTGACCACGTGGCAGAAATCGTAAAAAATCTGAGAAATCTGGATAGATCCTACCAAAAAAATGCGCTAAGTACTGTAAGGTTTCGCTTCTTATTTAGTCATAACTATTGAAAATCGTGAGATTTTGGCAAACACATTTTATGACCTCAATTTTGTCGAGTTGGCTAAGTGCGCCATACCGCTTGTTCATATGGCGCACTTAGCCGCAATCCAGAGGTACTGAACCTTTTATTCCTACACCAGAGTCCGTGCCGCTACAGAAGACGGTTGCGGTACCGAAATAATATTCCCTTTCTCAGAACTCCAATAGTGCTTTGCCATCATTAGACTAAGCGAAAATTTTGCTTAAAGACCCATATAAATTATGACAGCGAGTTTCATAAGACTGAGCAGAAAAAATGTTCACAAACCCTGATTTACAAATCTATGGCGCACTTATCCGAAATTCTTATTCATACCTATTAAGCACCTTTAGTATAGGACAACGGCAACAAAAAACAGGTTATACGAGTTTTTGTGTATGATCTATTATACTATGTGATTGTTTTTATCGTAATCCTTCAATAATACATTTTAACCCTACCAGGCGCACTTATTTTTTACTCTTACTTATTTAACACTCGTGTGATCTTATCATGAAACTCGCCTTCGGCTCGTTTCATAAAACCACACTCATGTTTAATGCCTTTTATTATGCGCCAGCCACATAATTATGATAGTGACTGACCAGTAGCACAGCTCGCCTCGGCGGGTACGCAGCGTCCGTCGCCGCACATGCGCTCGTCGCCGTCGCACATCGACTCCGAAGAACGTCTGTTGCCTGAACACATAAATTAACGGTTACTTTATTACAACATCATCAGCCTAGAGTCCACTGCTGGACGTAGGCCTCTCCCATTAACAGACGCATTAGGATGTAAATGCCCATAATCGCCACGCTGGGCAAGCGGATTGGCGATCGCAGTAATGTGTCCACTATGATGACGCTGCTGCCCATCATCAATCTTTTATCATAATTGTAAATGACACTTCAATCCCTTAGTCGACTCTTACGACACCCGCAGGAGGAGTTGGGGTGGTGACAAATGTATTCTTACTGCCGTCACCATACGGCAAACGGCTTTATTACAAACTTTCGATTAACTTGCAATTATGAGGAGTGTCTTTTCAAAAAGGCTTATTTCCACATTATTTCACTTAAGAAAACACAGAAAAAAATAACCTTCGTTGACAGAGTGGAAATAAGCCCTTTTGAAATGTCACTTCTTATATGTGTAAAATTGTCCAGGAAAATAGATTTGTTCGGTTGAAAATTAAAATGTTAAACACGTTGCGGGAAATTTTCTAATTTTTACCGTTCGAAATCAGCAGCCACCTAAAACAATTTAAATATATTACGAACGTATTTTTTAAACTTGTGTTTTAAATACTATGTGCTTTTAAAACTAACATTTCTTTATTTATCATTTTTCACATTTCTTACACCAATTCTTATATATTTATCTTATCACATTTCTTTATCAACTCATATAAATGAAAACCTCCTCCTCCTCCTGCGGGTGTCGTAAGAGTCGACTAAGGGATTGAAGTGTCACTGACAATTTTTGATAACGATTGATGATGGGCAGCAGCGTCATCATTGTAAACACATTACTGCGATCGCCAATCCGCTTGCCCAGCGTGGCGATTATGGACATTTACCTCCTAATGCGTCTATACGCATAGTTTAATGGGAGAGGCCTTCGTCCAGCAGTGGACTATCATAGGCTGATGATGATGATAAATGAAAATGAAAATCTTAAACAATATTTATTCTGCAAATAGAACATTTCCATGCCTCTACAATAATGTAAAATGCATTAATATATTTATAGTTTTTTACTAATGTCTGAAACATAAGGACTAAAATTGTATACATATTTATGTCCCTGATACACAGCAAAGATCGGAAATATATCTCACACGATCTTACTAAGTGACAAGCGACTGCATAACCACAGTTTTACCGAGAATATCAAGTACGTACAAACAGCGTTAATCTCGTCGGAGCCGTCCGGACAGTCCAGGAAGCCATCGCAGACCAGCGCGGGCGGCAGGCACGAGTCGTTCCCCGCATCTGTAGACCATATAAATAATAATAAATAACCCTCATATTCTTAAGTGGGCGGATTTTTATTTTGTTGTAGTTTTTTAAAATTTTACGGATATTTTGATATTTTTTCTACTCAGAATCGCAAGCTCTTTCGATCCTCATTAGCAGAAAAAAGTGTCCCAAGAATTCCATAAATTTTTTGTCTTCCACTGAGTTACGGTCGAAGAAAGTGTATGAAAAATAGTAACTCAATGGAATTTTTTTTGGGACACTCAGTATCAGGATCGAAAGAGCTGGTGATTCTGAGTAGTAAAAATGAAAAAAGTCCAAATTTGGAAAATTTAAAAAACGACAAAATAAAAATCCGCCCAAGTAGGTATTGAATCGCTGACATATACTTGTATTACAGAATTCTATGTTATATTTTTTGGGTAATTAAATCTGGACTAAGTGCTAGTGTGACAATGTTCAAATTGCAATTTGACAAAATTGCGATATAGTTCATACAGCGTTCGCGGAAACGGGCGTCTTTCCTGTGGACATTGCGAAAGTTAACGATTTTGGGACATACAAATTAGGTTTTGACCAAATTATTCTTAAGAACCAGAAGCCACTTATCGGCTTGTATTTGTCCAACAAGAAAAATTGGGTTCTAGAGCCTTCAAGTTTCAAATGTCTACAGGAAAGATTTGTAACCTAATTCATACAAAAAAATCTGTATGATCCATTATATTACTTTGTAATATTACGGTTTGTCCCTTTAGGTTTTATACACATGGGTCAAAACTCAAAACTGTCGGTGTCTTATTATTTGTGTCCCTAAAAACGTGCCGGAGTGGTGATTTTTGTATGAGATAAAGTTTTGTTTTCAATTTCTCATGTACGAGTATGGATTAAAATCTAGCGTAAAATAGAAATACAATTGTATTTTTATATAGTGAGTCGAAACAGCAACTAAAAGCGTGACGGAGTGGTATGAAACAAGACAACGAAAATATTTTTGACCCATATATTATGACTGATAAGACTGAATGAGACAAACGAAAATTTGCTGCTTGCTAGTGACATTTCTGCTCTTATCTATTTTGTGGCTGTTCCTGAGTGCTTAGACAAGTAGCCAATCGCTAACGCTTAATCGTCAATCGTAAACAAAAGGCAGCTAACTGTCTTTGTCGCACTAATATGAAAGAGTGACAGAGAGGGAAAACTACGACACGCTACCAAGCGTTAGCGATTGGCAACTTGGCTAAGCATCCAGTACCGCCACACGGGAGGGGGAGGGTACAGTACCTGAACAAGGGCGGGCGGCAGGCGTGGGCGGCGCAGGCGCGCTCGTCGGCGCCGCCCACGCAGTCGGCGCGGCCGTCGCGGCGCCACCAGGGGGGGGGGAGGGTACAGTACCTGAACAAGGGCGGGCGGCAGGCGTGGGCGGCGCAGGCGCGCTCGTCGGCGCCGCCCACGCAGTCGGCGCGGCCGTCGCGGCGCCACCAGGGGGGGGGGAGGGGACAGTACCTGAACAAGGGCGGGCGGCAGGCGTGGGCGGCGCAGGCGCGCTCGTCGGCGCCGCCCACGCAGTCGGCGCGGCCGTCGCGGCGCCACCAGGGGGGGGGAGGGGACAGTACCTGAACAAGGGCGGGCGGCAGGCGTGGGCGGCGCAGGCGCGCTCGTCGGCGCCGCCCACGCAGTCGGCGCGGCCGTCGCGGCGCCACCAGGGGGGGGGAGGGGACAGTACCTGAACAAGGGCGGGCGGCAGGCGTGGGCGGCGCAGGCGCGCTCGTCGGCGCCGCCCACGCAGTCGGCGCGGCCGTCGCAGCGCCACGAAGGGGGGGCACACCCACCACACGATAGACGTGCGCCGCACGGGGAGGGGGGAGGGGGGGGGACATGACTCCTCATCAGACCCGTCTGTACAGTCGACTAGGCCATCACACCACCATTCCCTGGAAATTAAGAATGTTTATTTTAGTTGGTTGTTACGCAAAGGTGATATCCAGTCTACAAAATCGAGTTGGTCACCATACATTCAGATTGCTATGCCGATACGTAAAGTGTCATGCCATTAAGAAGGACTCCATGGCAATTTAAAAAATCATTCGACAATCAACGTGGAAACGCTATTTTCCACCAAGCTATCTACATAATTCATATATCATACATGACATGATTCACAACATTCTACACAATTCATATATGACAATTAAAACTTTCCGAGGATAAAATGTGTGAACTACACAATTCCAAGTACTTTAAGAATATTTTCCTATCTAATTCCTTCCTACAACTCCCCACACTGACTCCACTGAGCAAGACACTTAACTGTGGGGAGACGAGCGGAGTAAAGCTGTGGAAAGAGGTAAGTGACTCCACTAAAGCGAAGACAAACGGAGTTGAGTAGAACAGAGCTGTGAAGAGATAAACGACACAATACGTCCTACAACACAATTTGCGCAGGCCGCCTCGTCGGAGCAGCGTAGGGCTCCGCTGATGTACCACAATACGTACTGCAGCACACAGTCCTGGTTGCCGGCACAGGGCCGGGCTCGCGCGGCGCAGTGGGGGGCGCAGGCCGCCTCGTCGGAGCAGCGTAGGGCTCCGCTGATGTACCACAATACGTACTGCAGCACACAGTCCTGGTTGCCGGCACAGGGCCGGGCTCGCGCGGCGCAGTGGGGGGCGCAGGCCGCCTCGTCGGACCCGTCGGCACACTCGGCGGCGCCCGAGCAGCGTAGGGCTCCGCGGATGCACTCGCCGTTGTTGCATCTGTGGGGGTACGGAATACGGTCCTTTACTGTGGTCGAAAAAATCGGATCCTGTTGAAATAAGCTACATAAGGGACGTTAATGTGATACCTAAAATCAGATGATTGTGTCTAAATAAAGCACAATAGCATTTTACACATTATAAGCCACACAGCTTGCTGAGTAGGCTAAATATAAGTAAACAAATCTATATAATGAAACGTATACGCTGAAACGAAGTGCTGATCGAAAGGTGGCAGCTCGTTGATGTCTTTTTTGATGGAACACATTTGGTCAAATTCATTATAGTTGCCTACAAAACTGTAGGTAGGTATAATGAATTCATTAAAGTTAAATAAGATGGGTGTTTGACCCTGTATGTGGCTACTACAAGTATGCGGGTTCACACCCGCTATCACATGTGGCAACCAGAACTCGCTCTCTGAGCAGTTGCGGGGCTGGCAGTGTAGCTCGTCGCTGAGGTCTCCGGCTCCGCAGTCGTCCTGGAAGTCGCAGCCGGGATGCGGCAGGCCAAGCCAGGCTCTCAGTAGAAGAGGTGTTCACTCCTCGAAAAGGTTCCAAAATAATACCAGCTCATACTCACTTAAACACTTTAATTATCACTGAGATCTTGAATATATATGTATACAGGTGCTATGGTTGCTGAGGGATAAAAAAACAGTAGTGGACGTCTTCTCAATTCCCCCTCGGGGGATTGGGGATGCTGGTCGGGGCGTTAGCCCCCTGCAGCGGTGTCAGCCGCCAGCCATTAATATGGCTGGGTCATTGGGGTGGGGGCCTCGGGTGAGGCTCCGATGGTCATGTCCGGTGTTCTTCTCACACCGGCGAGATCGTGCCGGCGGGGTGAAACCCCGTTGGGGGAGGCCCGGCCGGCGATCGTCAACCGGTGTCAGGGTGGCGTCGAGTCCGAGTGGTCAGTCCGGTGGGGCGGGGGCTGCGGGCGCGAGCTCGCGCGGCAGCCCCCTGTGGTCGGGCGGGCGCGCGTGGTACGGCGCTATGCCGCGGAGGTGGCTCCAGCGCGACCGGTCCGCGCGCGCGAACATCCGCCCCGCCAGGCGAGCTATGAAGTCCCGGAGCGGTTCCGCTCTCAGGTCCCGGGCTATCACGTCGTTCCTCACGTAGCGAGGGGCGTCGACGATGGTGCGTAGAGCGAGCGACTGCTGGGCGTCCAGTCGCTTCCTGTTGCACTCTCCCACCAGCGCGTACCACGCGGGGGCTGCATAAGTTAGGCGTGACCGGACGTAAGTCTTGTACACGCCTAGCTTTACGCGGAGCGATAGCCGGGACCTCAGAACCGGGGCGAGTAGGGTGCGAGCGGCACGCGTCTGAGCGATCACGTTCTTGACGTGAGGGGCCATGGTGAGGCGGCGGTCTATGGTCACCCCCAGGTATTTCACCATCGGGGACCACTCGACGGCCTGCCCCAGGAGTGTGAGACGCGGCGGCATCAGCACCTTGCGGGATATAGCTATCGCCTGGGTCTTCTGGACGTTGACTGACAGCCTCCACTTCTTCAGCCACGAGGGGAGGGCCTCTAGGGCGCACTGGGCCTTGTGCGCTGCGTGTGACAACCGGATGGACGTCGTGATGTAGGCAGCGTCGTCGGCGTATAGCGCGAGCATTACGCCCTCGCTGGCCGGGATGTCATCGGTGTAACGCCCATAGCACACGGGCGAGAGGCAGCTCCCCTGGGGCACTCCGGCGAGGATGGCGCGGTCGGTGGACACGGCGTTCTCCACGGCCACGTGGAAGCGACGGTGTTCCAGGAAGGTGGCCACAATCTTGACTACTCGACGCGGAGTAGTAGATGTGGACAGCTTGTAGAGGAGGCCGGAGTGCCATACGCGATCGAACGCCTTCTCCATGTCCAGGAGAACAGCGACCGTGTGCTCCCGCTTGTTGAAGGCTGCCGCGGCGTGGTGCAGCACGCGGGCAAGCTGGAGCGTCGTCGAGTGTTCCGGACGGAAGCCGAATTGTTCGTCGCGTGGCTGAATGTGGGGCGTCAGGTGAGGCAGAAGCAGCTTCTCGAAGACTTTCGAGATGGTAGGCAGCAGCGTGATGGGTCGGTAGCTCTCAGGACGAAGAATATTCTTCCCGGGCTTGGGGATCATAATGACGCGACCCCGCTTCCAGGGGCGCGGGAAGTGGCCGGTCCGCAGGACTCCGGTGAAGAGTCGCGCCAGCGTCGCGATGGCTCGCGGGGGTAGGTGGCGCAGCGCCTCGTTCGGTATGCGGTCGGGGCCAGGCGCCTTCTTCAGCGGGGTGCGTCTGATCATCCTCTGGACTTGGCCCGGCGTGAGGATGATGGGATCTTCGTCTGGAGCTATGGGCGCGGCGAAGTAGTTCGCCAGGTGCTGCTCTACAGCTGCTTCGTGCTCGGGGTCGTCGGACGGGTTCGGCCTGAACTGCGTCTCCAGGTGGTCGGCGAAAATCTCCGCTCGATCTTCTGCTCGGTAACGTGGGGTACCGTCACTGGCGAGAAGAGGGCGGATAGGAGCTGGTTTCCCTGATATCCTGCGGCACAGACGATGGATGTCGCTCCATTCCTCACCAGCTGACTCGACGTACTCAAGCCAAGAGTCCTCAGAGTAAGCCGCGAGGCTTTTCGAGATCTTCTCGGCGAGTGAGTTCAGCTGGGACTTCATGGTGGGACATCTTGTGCGCTGGAATAGGCGACGCAGTTTCCTCTTCCTCTCGATGAGGGACAGGATTGATGCGGGGATGCTCTGCTTGCGTCGCGCCTGACTAGTGCCAGGCTCGGCGGAGGAGTCGGTCAGGGCGGCGGTTGTACATGAAGCGAACTCCTCAGCGAGTCGGTCAACTTCCTCCGCTGTGGTCACGGGGAAGGACGGAGTGTGTTCGCTCATGTAGGTCGCAAAACGATCCCAATCCTGTCGTCGGCGAGGTGAGGGCGGCACCGTCCGAGTCGGTGTCATGTCCAGTGTTGCCAAGACGGGCTGGTGGTCAGAAAGGAGATGGTCATCCAGGACGTCCTGCGCGGGCCAGGAAGTCAGGCCGCGTACTACCATAAGGTCGATGACGTCCGGTAAGTGGGCTGCCGTGTGCGGGAAGTGCGTGGGGACCTCCGGTCCTAGCACCTCGTATCCTTGGGCTTCTGCGTCGGCGAGGAGTCGCTGCCCATCAGGGCAGGTCTTCATAGAGTTCCATGCAGTGTGTTTGCAGTTGAAGTCGCCGGCTACAATCGTGGGCAGTGGCGAGTCCAACAGATCGTGGACATCGGCCACTGCAAGGCGAGAGCTGGGCGGCTTGTAGAACGCGAACACACGCAGAGGGTGGCGGTCGACGCAGATTTCCACGCCGAGGGCGTACGACGACCGGAGAGTCGTCGGCAACGGTAGCGGCTGGTGGATGACTTGACGCTTTACTAGGACGGCCAATCCCCGGTAGGCGCGTCCGAGTGCTGATGTCTCCTCCTTTCTGTAGGCGACGTAGCCTGGGATTTTAAGGCGGTCACCCGCCTTAAGATGGGTTTCCGAGATCAGGGCTACGTCGATCTTCTTCTCGGCCAGAAGATGTCGCAGCAGGGTGGCCTTAGCTGCAGAGAGCCCGTCGGCATTCCAGTGTAGGATCCTCAGTTGGCTAGTGAACGCTATAAAGGTCTGCCAGCCTCCTGAGGATGATCGGGACAGGGCTCTGTCCCGATTGAATGGCTACGAGGAGCTCCTGCAGGATCTCCACGAGCGTTGTTATGGCCTCGGCTCGACCGTCGTTGGCTCCCGTTCCTGACTTCGCCTTCTTCCCCTGGGATGGGGCGGCGACCGTGGGGAACGGGCCAGTCGGTGGTTGCGGCTGCGTCGCGGTCGGGGCAGTCGAGGGCTGCTCGGGCTGCTGCGAGGCGGAGGGCGGTTGAGGTCCCGTCTTGGACTTCTTCCCTCCGCGCTTGCGTCGTCTCCTAGGCGGGCGGGTCCCGTCGTTGGCGGCCGCCATGAGGGAGTTTCCCGCGTTGCCCTGGTCGACGGTGGGTTGGGATGAGGCAGGCAGGGCTGCACCGGTGCGCGCTGCCACTCCGGCTTTCTTATTTCGGGCCTCCCGCTTGTAGGCCGGGCACTCGGTGCTGTTGGCGGGGTGCGCTCCTCTGCAGTTGGCGCACGTCGCCGGCTCGGTGAGCGGGCGCGGACAGTCCTTGGCGCTGTGTGGCTCGCCGCAGCGGACGCAGGCGAGAGGGCGGTGGCAGTTGAGCGACGAGTGCCGGAAGCCCTGGCACCGGTGGCACTGCGCGGGGCCCTTTCTGCCTCGCCAGGCTTCAATTTTGATTCCTGGCATACCCAGGAGTTCCGTGGTAGCGTAGATCGCCGGTGTCGTCTCCGCGGTACGCTGCAGCTGGGCATGAAATATGCAGCCGGGCCGGCCGGCTCGCGCGCGGATTTGGCGGACGAATTCCGGGAGGAAGCCCTTCTCCCTCAGATCCTCCTCGATTTCTGCCGGCTCGGTGTTCGCCGGCAGGCCGCGGATGGCTACCTTGAGGCTCCGCTCGGATGGTAGGCCGTAGCAGAACCAGACCAACCCATTAGTCCTGGTCTGCTCCCCAAGGTAGCGTTGCACGACCCTGTACTCCTCCTCGTCGCGCGGCGTAAAAATGATGCCCTTATTGAGTGGGCGGGCGTTGACTTGGTGGCCCAGCAAGGTCCGCAGCTTGCGGAAGTGCTTGGGCCAGTCGGGCATAACCTCCACGATGAGTGGGGGATAGCGCTTTCCAACCGCGGCCGCGGGCGCTGGCGCGGGCGTCACTCCAGCATTCGTGGGAGGGGGCGTCGTGGGTCGCGAGGGCGGAGGGGACGTCGTCGGCGTCGTCTCCATCGGCGACAGGTCCAGCCTCGGTATGGAGTGCGGCGGGGGCGTCGCGCCGCCTTGTCGTTTCCTCGCGGCGCCGGGGGCGGCGGCGAAGGGCGGCAGGAGGTTGGTCGGGGGCGGAAAGCGCGACGGCGACGGGATGCGCAGCGGCGAGAGCGGTGCCGCGGATCCCGGGCTCGGGGTCGCGGGCGCGGGCGCGGGCGCGCTGGTCGCGGGGGTCGCGGGCGCGGGATTAATCGCGCGGGTCGGGGTCGCGAGGTCGGTCGCGCGGGTCGCGGGCGCGGGGCAAATCGCGCGGGTAGCGGCGGGCGCGGGCGCGGGTTTAGTCGCGCGGATCGCGGGCGCGGGATTAGGCGCGCGAGTCGCGGGCGCGGGTTTAGTCGCGCGAGTCACGGGCGCGGGATTAGTCGCGCGAGTCACGGGCGCGGGATTAGTCGCGCGAGTCACGGGCGCGGGGTTGATCGCGCGAGTCGCGGGCGCGGGCTTAGTCGCGCGAGTCGCGGGCGCGTCGCGAGGCGCGCTCGGGTTACGGGCGGTAAGGGGACCGGCGGTCCTCGCCGGCACCGTGGCCGGCAGGTGGCTGTGCCTCCGCGGCGCCGCACGCTGGGGCTCGGGTTCGGCTAGCGGGGCGACGGATGGCGCGGGCGCGGCGGCCACCTGCGCGAAGGTGGCGGCGGGCGCGGGCTCGGCGTCGCGTGGGGGCGGCGGCTGCAGCCGGACGTGCTGCAGCGCGTGCAGGGCCTCGGGCTGCACGGCGGCGAAGCGAGTCTCGCCGGCGCCCTCGCAGGTGGGCGTGGCGGGCGCGCGCAGGGCCTCCTGGCCGGCGGCGCGCAGGATGTCGAGCGCGCGCTGCACGGCGGCGAAGTCCTCCGACTGGCGCCTCCTCGCGGCGACCATTCGGGGGCGGGTGGCCTTGCGGACGGCCGGGTCGGGCTTCTTGGGTGTCGGCGGCATCCTGGGACTTCAGCTCGCGGCGACAGAGGTCATATCCGACTTGCGGGTAGGACCGTATTTTGTACCTACCCCCACCTGTGCCGACTGCACCGGCGGGGGCGTGGAATGGGGTGGGCGTGTAGCTCTCGCGACCGCGGCTGCACTATTCACTTTCCACCGCTAGTTAAAGCCGATCCCGGTGAGACCCGCTTGTGGGAGGCCGGTATCGACAGTAACACTACGGTGTACGGTGAATAGAGCGGTATCGAAAGAATGCGGTCCGGGCGAGTTAAAAAAGTTTAGGTATTTCAGGGAAAAATACAAAAACAGGTCACTTATGCAACACGACTATCCTAAAAAAACACTTCGAGGCTTATGCCTTCCCATTGAATGAAGTAAAATCTTAATGGCATGTTTTCAAACAATACAGCGCCATCTATCGCGAAATTAGTTTACTAAACTTTTTATCGTGAAAAATATTATTACCTAGTTTATCCATGTGATAGTGACATCTAGCGGGTACTGTTGCAACAATGCATAATGTAAAACATTTACGGCCTTATTCATAAAAATTCCTTGTTGAAGGTTTGAGGGGCCCAATAGTTATCGAGCCGATAAGTCTTGTTGAACGGTTTATAAGAAGTGTTATTCATAAACGCTCAATATCTCTCCGATAACTGTTGAGCCGCTGTTGAACGGATTAGACGCGTTATGTTGGCGCCTTGACAAAATCATAGACAAAAATGTGGTCTCACCGCAAATTAAAAAAAAGTTTGACAGCTGTCTGGCGGGAATTCGCAAATATTTCCTAATTCCTTGTTACTTACTTTTATCTCAAATAATTATATTATCATCATCTTGAACCTGAAATTATTAGGTACTTACTACGTATTCTTTTACCTAGGTAACTAATCAAAACAGTTAGCTTTATGATTAGGTACTTGCGATGACGGTCAGATAACGAAACATAATTGTATGGCTAGTTAGTACCTAGGTATGGGCAGTTAGTAGTACGGGTAAGTAATAAATAAATATTTACTTCCTTGCGACCCCAACACCTAATTGCAGTTAGAACCTGAAGTTCTGGTGTGAGGCCAGCTCCTCTGCGATCTTTCTTCAGGTCTTCTTTCACCAACTCTACTATATACAAAACAGTCGCCTTATTAAAGTGGTATCGCCGCCTAAATTCAACATCGGGCAGATCCTCGATGGGATCTGCCCTTATGTTATATATTTTTGGACGCCGCGGCGGATTACACAAATTATTTATGGCACCAATAGCGTTTAAGGCCTGCATGATGGAGTCTCACTGCGTATTGACGTTGAAGTTGAAATGGTTGAAAAACTATCAACAAAATTTTAAATTATAAAAGTTGGAGATTAGTTTTCCCACCATTTCTGATTCGTGTAATGTTGCATGTAGAGAAAATCGAAACTGCGTAACTACTTACAATAAATCATCGGATATTTATTTTAAATACCTATCTAAATATAATTAAGTATCTCTGGATACATATTTAATAATAATCAGATGAATAGACGATATAAAAAACTATACACCAAATCAGACTTTCATACCTTTATCTTTTCTCTTCTGCCTACTTTAAACGCATGGTTATGCACCTGTCAAAAATCAGCTGATCAAAATTTTGGCAGCCATCTTGTTAAATAAGAAGTTATAAGACCGTTATAGAAGGGTCCTCGGCTCTATAACTTTCGGGGGATTTATAGTAGGTTTGAGCGGCTGAATAGCGCTATTGAACGTTTATGAATAACGTTTTTAGCCATCCGGTCAACAACGACTCATCAGCGGGCGCGTAACTTTTTATGAATAAGGCCGTTAATGTATCAAAAATAACAATAATGGTATGCATTTTAGTATATTTTTATGAGCTTATTTATGTAATTAATTTATTTATTAATGTAATTTTGAATCCCTAAAATGCGTACCACTAACACCACCTGTTGACACATAACGGTAAACTCCGATTATATTAAATTAAATAGAACGGTTAAACAAGAGGAATGACCTGAACTCGCTCTCTGAGCAGTTGCGGGGCTGGCAGTGTAGTTCGTCGCTGAGGTCTCCGCAGTCGTCCTGGAAGTCGCAGCGCCATCGGCCCGGGATGCAGCGGCCGTCGGCGCAGCGGAAGTAGGTGGCGTCGCAGCCGGGCCGAGAGGAACCGCAGCCGACCTCGTCTTCGCGGTTGGGGCAGTCAGCCTGGCGGAAGTACAGTACATTACTTACATTACAGAATTAGTATATTACTATAGAGGACGGGAAACGAAGGGTTACAGGCCAAGTAGAGCAGATAGGGATACGCGACCTATAACCCTGTTTTTCGCCGAGATTTTTATTGTGCTTTTCTCAAACTTGCCATGAAATAAAGCGAACTGATTTCGCCGAACCGTACTATTTCATTTGTTAATATACCAATAGTACAGTAGCGTAAAACATAAAAAAAAAAAACATTCGCGCCTATCTTTTTTATTTTATGTTTGAGGTATCCTTTTACCTGGTGGTATAGATAGACATTAGTTCTTAGGTTATTTTTTTTCTGTGGCTGAATGTCAAGACCTAGTGTCACAATTTGATGTTTCAAAACAAAAGACAGTTTGTTTGCAGTCCTAGGTGTGAAATAAATACATGAAATCTCTTTACATATCATCTTAGCATATGACACCGGATAAGTAGTATTTCCGGGTTTAATTTAAAGTAAGTAACATCAACATCCGTAGCAAGTTTGAGAAAAGTACATTACTGCAAAAGCCGGGATGTAAGGTCTTACAGGCCGAATAGATATACGGCTGAGCGTAGCGAAGCCGCGAAGCTTGTATAGTGCTTTTCTCAAACTTGTAATGAAATAAAAGAAGAAATGTTACTAATCAGTTTCAAAAGAATGGTGATTTGGAGGCTAGGGCCTAACACTTTGTACGAAATTTCGTTAAATCATTGTTCGCTAGTAGAACCCGAAAAAAGAGTACTTCCTTGATTGATTGGAGGTACATACGTCATAATCAAACATTTCATTGCAAGTTTGAGAATAGTACATTACGAGACAAGTGTGAAAAACATGAAATTCTAAACGAGTCGCGTTGTTCTAAAACACAACCGACGGGAGTGTTTTAAATCGACACGAGTCACAAATTTCCTTTTTAGTACAGATGGTGTATTTTTTAGGCTCTAGTGCGAGAAGTGTGTCATTTTATGTCAGGTCCAAAACTTCGGAGGGCCATCTGCGCTAGAAAAACGTCGTACGAGACACGTGCAAAAACGAAATTCGTAACTCGTGTCGATTTCAAACACTCTCTATCGGTCGTGTTTTAAAACATCGCCACTCTTTTCGAATTTCATGTTTTTCGCACTTGTGTCGTAATGTACTATTTTGCACGTGTCTCGTACGACGTTTTTTAGTACAGATAGCCCTCCAAAGTTTTGTACCTGACGTAAAATGAGCCACTTCTCGCACTAGCGCCTAAAAAATATTCCATCTCTACTAAAAACCAATTTTTTCACACCACCTATTCGAATATGGGTTTTTTTCTTCCATGGTAGGAGAAAACAAATTGGCACTTTTCTGTTATAGGACTTCCTATTGCCAGCCTTAAAAATAACAATGGAATATGAATACAAAGAATGCGTGTCTACGCCTAGTTAATTCGAGAGGCCTACGTCCAGCAGTGGACTTTCATAGGCTGATGATGATGATGATGATGAATACAACATTGTACATATAGGGAGATTACTAGCAAGAGTGTTAGTAGATTCATTTATTACAGTAATTACGTTATAGGCAGGGATCGGATTCCGAATTTTCCTCTAGGTATACAAAATAACGGTTCGTATTCCGTTCTTTTCCGTTCCGTTTCGTTCTTCGGTTTATAATTTTTTTGTTAATGGAGTAATTAGAAAATATGATGTTAATAGTTGCATAACATGTTGAATACTACATAAGGAGTGTAAATTTTTTTTTACTATGGGACTTATACATGCGTATAAAGTCCAGCGCAACGGAACCGCTGATGCTACAGGGGGAAGGCTTGGACTCTGTCTCTTCGTTTGTGTACCTAGCCAGCGTATTAACCGGCCAAGGAGGAACTGATGAGGACGTCGACAGCAGAATAAAGAAAGCAAAGGCCGCTTTTGCCCAACTCAAGCCTGTTTGGGAGTCAAATGTTCTCACGCGTCGCGTCAAAATTTACCTCTTCGAGTCTGTAGTAAAGTCGGTATTGTTGTTTGGCTGCGAGACGTGGAGAGTGACCAAAGGATTGACGAACAAGTTACAAGTCTTCGTCAACAAGTGTCTAAGGTCCATCCTTCGCGTTTTCTGGCCGAGGACAATGCGCAACGAGGACCTTTGGAGGATATGCCACCAGACGCCCATAAGCGCTGACGTTTCGACACGCAAATGGAGGTGGATAGGACACACTATTCGGAGGGGAGAGAACACAGCAAGCATCGCTTTCGAGTGGAAGCCGCAGGACGGAAGACGCAGCCGCGGACGTCTTGTGCACTCATGGAGGCGCACCGTCGAGAGTGAGCTGCGAGCCGTTGGACTTGACTGGAGCAAGGCCAAGGAAGTTGCTGAGGATAGGAAGGCATGGCGCGAGCTTTTGAAGGCCCTCTGCACCTCCGGGGTGCCATAGGACAACACCATGGGACTTATATCGAATTTGGAAAAAAAAATGTGTAAGTTCTGGTATCGAGTTCATTAATATGTATACAAAGTAAGGAATCCGTATGGAGAAATGGATACATATTAATGAATTATAGCAAAAGTTGGTTTCAAAATTTGTATGGAGATGAAGATTTTGAAGTGATGTTTTCGAAGATGGTCCCATAGTAAAAGTTTTATTATTATTTTGTATCACCAATTTGATTTCACCCAGTATAAATGAAAAGTATTGTAAAATAAATGAAAGACTAACCTCGGCGTCACATTGCCAGTCGCGCGGTATGCAGCGGCCGGACTGGCAGCGGAAGTGTCTCGGCGGGCAGAGCCGGGTGGCGCAGTGGGCGCCCTCGTCGGCGCCGTCGGGGCAGTCGGCGTCCAGGTCGCACACCCACACGCTAGGCACGCACGAACCGTCGCCGCACATGAACTGGTGGAATTACAATAATAACTTATGACTACAATTTTGTGCCCCAACTCCTCCTCCTCCTGCGGGTGTCGTAAGAGTCGACTAAGGGATTGATGTGTCACTGACCATTTTTGATAACGATTGATGATGGGCAGCAGCGTCATCACTGTAGACACTGGCGATCGCCAATCCGCTTGCCCAGCGTGGCGATTATGGGCATTTACCTCCTAATGCGTCTATACGCATAGTTTAATAGGAGAGGCCTTCGTCCAGCAGTGGACTATCATAGGCTGATGATGATGATGATGATGACAATTTTGTGACAAAATTCTTAACATGTCTACAGTGGTATTTTGTAATCAAAAATAAAATCAAAAATCAAAATATTTTATTAGGTATCAAAATCTGTTTACATATAGGTATTTTGTGGCCGGCACCTCCTGGTAAGTATAGCAATACTTGCGTTAGGAGGCACCGTGTAATGTAATTTGGTTATCACTTTAATATTTTATATTTTTATTTTCGGACAATTTTAAATTTTTTGTAATTTGTTAATGATTACAAAGAGTAGAAAACGGAAAAATATTAACCAAACCTAAAAAGTTGTAATATTTTATAGTCACGCACTTTCAACACAATTATTTTATTTCTCATAAGAAATGTTACAATTTCACTTATTGAGAAAAATTAGATAAAGCTGGTTTTTTTTCTGACCATTAATAATAATAAATTTAAGTATTAAATTAGATTAACAGAAATTGAGTTCATGAAATATTACAAATAATGTATCCAAATAAAATAATAAATTGATAACACATGGGTAAACGCTCAACAGATTTTTGCTATTATCACCAACCTAACCCTGATTTTTAGTAAAAACATATTGATATTAACAAGTATTAAAGTATAAATAAATTCTGTTGAAAGTCAACCATTATTGTTATCAGTTTTTTGCATTTTCTATAGGAGCACGGAATACAATCAACATACAACACATTTTCAAACGCGGTATTGCTGTTTACACAATTCGCCGAGAGATGTCGCTTCCATCGCAAAATAACATGCTAACGATGTGATCATGTAAATTCCGTAAGTAGTTTTGCCAAGTAAAAAATGGCAGGAAAACATCGTGAAGAAACGATGATATTTTTGGACAACGTATACCTTTAAACAGGAATCTCGTTGTGATTAGTAATGAAATTCAGCTCCGAAACCTAATTGGAGATCAAAATTAAAAATCCTTCCGGATATAAGATTAGTGCAAGTCCGGGCAAGAGTCAAATCAAAACGTCCTCCGTAGTAAATATCGTCGGTTGATAACCAAAAGTCACTAAGTAACAAATACCTCCTTGAAATAGAGATCGTATCTAAGTTCTGATTGAATACTGACATAAGAGGTTGCTAAACTTGCTAAGAGTAGTAACAGTTTTTATAGTGAGTTTTGCTTGTTAGCCGACGATATGGCCAAGTCATACCAATATTTGCAAATAAAATAGTCTCGTTTTGAGTTTTAGTGCTCGGCCGCTATAAAATAAATCCTGACAGCTGACAGTTTAGAATTACAAATAATTAAAATATTATACATATTAAAATAAACATACATATTAAAATATTAACTCTGTTACTCAAGTGATACAAGTCGATGTTTGCTTGACATATTTCGACCCATAAAAGAGCGACTTAATTAAGTTAGTAACCCGAGTCGATTATATTTAAAAATGAATAGTTTTAGAAAAAAAAATCCAATTTATATTTATTCCGTGAGCCAGTAGAAAAAAGAAATGTAAACAAACCTAAAAAATTGTAATATTTCATAGTCACACTTTTATAATACAATTTTGCTATTATCCAACCAAACCCTGAATTCTCATACATTTTTAGTAAAAAATAATCATACCTAATTATTATTAAAATAAAAATAAATACTATTGAAAGTCAACCATACTTGTTACCATTTTTTTGCGTTATCTACATGCCAACGGAATACAATGAATACTTTCAAACACGGTATTGCCGTTTACACAATTCGCCGAGAGATGGCGCTTCCATCGCAATAGTACATTGTGCATCAAGGGAGGTAAGTACGGAATTACCTACTAACGAGATTGTTAGAAGCCCGACGCCGTTAGGCGAAGGGGTTTTATGACTCGAGTTCGTATTCCGCTTACCTACCGTGATGCATACAATGTTTTTCATCACACTTGCCGACAAAAAAAAAAGTTTTAAGACATAATATTATTAAATGACGTACTGACATTTCTATTACTCCCTAGGGAATATCATTTTACTATTACTCCCGCTACGCGCGCAAGCAATGGCGCGCTTAGACAGCCAGTGTGATGAAAAATAACATGCTAACGATGTGATCGTGTAAATTCCGTAAAGGACAACGTATACCTATAAATAGGAATCTTAGTATTAAACTAGCTCGGAAACCGAATTGGAGATCAAAATTAAAAAATCCTTCAGGGGCAATAAGTCCAAGTTACCAAATGTCCATTGAGTTAATTTGTCCGCAGAGTCAAAACGTCTCAGTAGTAAATGTGTCCCAAAGTACCAAAACGTCCAAGAAGTTTGGAATATTTGTACAAACAGCAACACTCCTAACGGACCATTAAAGACAGAGCAGAGAGAAAATGAAAGAGATAAATATAGTTATATTATGTCAACTTCAAATTAAATAAAACACGGGAATGTTGATCGTTCGCACTGTTCGCAACTTGGTCGAATAATACAAATCGGGTTCCGAAATCTTATGAGACTAGTATCACGACTTCGGCCGAACTCTGCTGACCAATGAGGCAGGCATTGCTACGGTTAACCAATGATCGCTCGCGGTTTCTTCAGAAGGTGACATTACCATGGTTACGTAATAACAAAAACGTTTAACCAATGATTGATCACGATTTTTCCGGAAGCTGACGTTACTATAGTTACGTTATATATAACATCCGCTTTAGTTCTGGAGACGTCAATCTAACTTCAGAGCCGGTAATTTGACTGCTAAGCTGCTATATAGAAATTTTCGTTCATTTTCCTTTCAACGGCTGTCACTGTCAGACATTTTTTTCAAAGTTACAATTTCAGCCAGAAACTATCAAGTCTCTATTAAACATTTGTATGGCTACTGACAGATTAAAGGATTATAGGTAGACTGTCAAACGTCTATCTACCATATTTCCACAAAGGTTACATAAGTATTCAACTAACGTCAACTAAGAGATGTGATGAATTATAATAAAGACAGCAATAGCATTTGTCTCTGTCAATGAAAAAAAAATATTTATAGTTGAATTACCGAGAAGATGGAATTGCATTTGTAGTGGTGTTACTAAAGCAACACTTTTAAAGTGAACCTTGTGTCTTTACGATTAGGTTTACTATTAGTCGAATAATGCCAATACATGAGTCGATAAAACACACACAATAGCACACAATACATTGTAAATATGCGATACCACTACATATACAATTCCATCTTCTCGATAATTCAACTATAACATTGCCCGATAACATGGCTATTTGTAAAAATATCTTGACTTGGAAAAATACCTCGCCTATTAATATCAGATAAATCATGAAATCCGATCTGAAGAAACTGTGATTAAATTACTAAACGGTTTTAGACAAATCTATGAAGAACTGTCGTTATCCAGTTTCCACAAGGAACAACGACATCTAGCGTCTAATCATGGCCGATAGCTAATTCTTAATTTTCGTAGACGAAGGGATTTTTATTATGTCAACTAGTTTTCAAATACTGAAATTTTGACGCAACAAAGATTCGATGACATATCATCGGGGACCATCGGAAATGTCGCGATCGTGCCTACTAACGAAAAATACCGAACCCATAATATTACACGACCAAATTGCATCCTTTGCCAAGTGGCTCAACATTCCTATGTAACTGACATGTGACTGTAAGTGTGATTCTCTTTCATGCAATATTTTCAATTTCTGAAGTGTATACCCAGCTGTGTTGCTGTTTGTATTAAGTGCCATATTTTTGGATATGTATTCAAGGATGAACAGGAGTTTACTGAAATATTTTTGACAACGTTAATATTTTCAGAAATAATCGCTCCGAACGCAATAATGGGATATTCCGTAACATTGATAAGTCGATAAAATACTTTGGTCAATCCATTTGACAGTTAGATTTTCGCTATGAAAATTTCGGTCTTTGGTTGTGACGAACGGAAAACTACGGAGCACTAAGCGTGGTCCGACACGCTCCTGACCGCTTTGTTCGACCCCACTCACATGATCATGCTTGCAGGAGCGCGAAAAAATTGTGTCCCGCCTCTAACTTTCGAGCCATAAGTACAAAAAATATGAAAAAAATCTCAATGGCAGAAGTTTATAAATTTTATAAAAACTTTCTAGAAAAATCTATTTCGACCTTTATAGGTGGAACAAGTTTACTTGTACAAAAGCCCATTTTTTCCTAAGTAGTACCATCAGTGACGGGAAACTAGGGAACTACACTGAGCGTGGCCCGACACGCTCCTGGCCGCTCTGTTCGACCCTACTCACATGATCAGGCTTGCAGGAGCGCGGCGGACAGTCGCGCTCGTCGTCGCCGTTGGGGCAGTCGCTGCGGCCGTCGCAGCGAGCGTGGCCCGACACGCTCCTGGCCGCTCTGTTCGACCCTACTCACATGATCAGGCTTGCAGGAGCGCGGCGGACAGTCGCGCTCGTCGTCGCCGTTGGGGCAGTCGCTGCGGCCGTCGCAGCGAGCCGCGCCCGACACGCAGCGGGCCGCCGCGCCGGTCGTCGTGTTGCCGGTGCATTTGAATTGGGACGAGAGGCAGGTGAACTGGAATTATATTGATTGGTTTTAGAGTGGAAGTTTCATGGTAATCTGCAGGATGGTGTTAATGACGGTTTTTGTTTATTTTTCTGCCACCAGGCGGCGCTAAGTAGGCGTGAGGCCGAAACAGCTGTCAGATTCATAGGTACTGAACATAAAATACCGAAATTCTATTGTATTTGGAAGTCAATGATCTCGTTACCGCTTACGACTAGAAAATGGTAGCCGAACTGAACGTTGACCTCTAAAAACAGAGGCGAAAGTCACTGGAGAAGAAACAAAGAGTTAGGGATATTTAATTACTAGAACTTTGTTTATTTCATGGGTACTGGCTTAGAACTGTTTTTCAATTTATTTTAGAAAACAATATTCCTAAATAAATTGTTTAAAGAATAAATAAATCAAAAGCCCATTGGGCGACGGAACGAGGGGTATCTATTAACCCATGCACTAACACCATCTAGCGGGCGTTGAATGAACTACTAAGCGTCGCACATGAGATCGGAGTGCGAGCTTCGCCTGCCGCTATCACATCTACTACTAACGCCATCTAGCGGTTGTTGAATGAACTAACCGTATCACAGTCTTTCTCGTCGCTGTCATCGGCGTAGTGTGGCGTGGCGTCGCATATGAGGGCCGGGTGCAGACATCGGCCGCTGCCCGCGCATTGGAACAGGTCGGGGGAGCAACAGAATAATGGGAATGTGGTAACCTATCTACTAACGCCATCTAGTGGTTGTTGAACGAACTTCTAACCGTGTCGCAGTCTTTCTTGTCGCCTCCATCGGCGAGTGGGTAGCGTCGTTTGGTTTTTTACCTGTCTCGCTTGCTCTTTTTGCATACCTATATGAGGCGAGAGAGACAGGTATAGAACCAAACGTTTTTCTAATAGCTCACGAATTGTACGAGCTTCGCATGCCGCTATCACATCTACTACTAACGCCATCTAGCGGTTGTTCAATGAACTAACCGTGTCGCAGTCTTTCTCGTCGCTGCCATCAGCGCAGTGAGGAGTAGCGTCGCATATTAAAGCCGGGTGCAGACATCGTCCGCTGCCCGCGCATTGGAACTGGCCGGGGGAGCAACGGAACGATGGGCAGGAGGGTGGTTCGTCGGATCCGTCGCCGCAGTCATCCTGAAAAAAAAAAGTTTTCATAGAAGTCTTTTGTTTCAAATATCTTTTTCACTTCTCATGCTCAAAAAGTGCACCTGTATGTCGTGCGTAGACGACATAAAATCGAATTTTATGTTCTAGAGCATATAAGTTTATTTTTTCTAAGGCTAAGGTAACCGGTCCCAACAGCCAAACATACACGGTGCCTCGCGAGGAACCCACATAATTTTAATGCTGAATTCCTGAGCATATTTAGAGTATTTAATGTTATATAAAATTTCCTGGATTCGGCTTGGTTCCAAAGATAATTAACCTTTTTTCGGAAAAAGTTTTTCGACGTAACTCGTCATAAAACTTCTTTTTGATTACAATGCTGCCACAATGTGTTCTAATATTACCACACCTTTTGCCTGACAATCAAAAAATAAGAATAGACTTGACGAAAAAACCTGTCCCTAAAAAAAAACATTTAAAAAATTAGTTTTAACAAATTGTTGTTATGATAAAAAGTATTGGAAATGTTAAAAAGTAATCAAAAAGTCTAAAAAAAATCTAAAAAAAAATTTTTTTTTGTGGAATTTGACATTTGGTCTCATAATATTTTTTGTTTATTTTGATGTCTAGAATGCATAGTTAAAATTATGTGGTTTCCTCGCGAGGCACCGTGTATTGCACAATTTTACTGAGCAGTAAAATAGTATAGCTGACAAAACATGTTATATTATGAAATAAAACTATGACAACGGATAAACTCGCGTATATTAACTAATTTTAACTTCATTCCGACGTTTCGAACACTTTACCGAACCCTGTAAAGTGTTCGAAACGTCGGAATGAAGTTAAAATTAGTTAATATACGCGAGTTTATCCGTTTTCATAATTTTATTTCATGAGTAATCCTCGCGGTAACCGAAGAAAATATCATGTTATAGGTGAAAAAGTTAAGAAAAGCTCCTGTTGTATGTGGTTGCAATCTATCCATACAGGCATTTGTTTTGTTGCCGTCGGGCGCTAGTACGAAGTGTTCGGGACATTCGCAGCGAGCGCTGGTAGGCTTGTCGCCCGAGGCGGGAGTGAGGAGGCAGAACCCAGTACAGTACTACAACTTATGTCACACAACACACTTACAACAACAACAACTTACGTACAACTTACGTTACGTTTGTTTAATTATAAAACAAATTGATGTTTCCTAATCATGAATTGATTACAGCGCCATCTATAGCAAATTCAATGCAACGGAGAGTTGTCGAGTTTGCGGACGATTGTGGTAGACACACGTCTTTGAGTGGCTTAAGGTTGTAGTACCTTCGAAACACTACGTACAGATGTCGCTAGTGATTAGCTTCACAATACCATTGACTAAATTCGCTGTGATCGACGGAAGGTAGTCTGGTGTAATTGGAAGCACGTTGGACCGGCAATCCAGAGGAAGCGGGTTCGAATCCCGTGACAACCAGAGTCTTTCGCAGTGATTTTTTCTATGGTAAGCACATCTGTTACGATATTGTGGGATTACGTCAGATGTCTGTTAATGAGCTTTACCTGCGTGTCGCACCGCCACCAGAACGGGATACACTTGAGCGTGGAGTTGCAGACGAAGTGCGCGCTGGTACAGTTGGGCGCGCAGGAGCGGCCGTCGGGCGCTAGTACGAAGTGTTCGGGACATTCGCAGCGAGCGCTGGTAGGCTTGTCGCCCGAGGCGGGAGTGAGGAGGCAGAACCCAGTACTGTACTACAGCTTACGTCAATTGTCTGTTAATGAGGTTTACCTGCGTGTCGCAGCGCCACCAGAACGGGATACACTTGAGCGTGGAGTTGCAGACGAAGTGCGCGCTGGTACAGTTGGGCGCGCAGGAGCGGCCGTCGGGCGCTAGTACGAAGTGTTCGGGACATTCGCAGCGAGCGCTGGTAGGCTTGTCGCCCGAGGCGGGAGTGAGGAGGCAGAACCCAGTACTGTACTACAGCTTACGTCAATTGTCTGTTAATGAGCTTTACCTGCGTGTCGCAGCGCCACCAGAACGGGATACACTTGAGCGTGGAGTTGCATACGAATCCTTGACTGCTAGTAACGTACGCTTTCTATTGCTTCATCGTATGGAACTAGATTACTATATAAGGAAACCCTTTCTATTAAATAAAGGTCATTCTACCACGAACCACTTTGAGTATCATTGCTGCTCCCGTAACGTCAGTCACTTCAGTAGGCTTGTCGCCCGAGGCGGTAGTGAGGAGGCACCACCCAGTACAGTACTACAGCTTACGTAAATCGTCTGTTAATGAGGTTTACCTGCGTGTCGCACCGCCACCAGAACGGGATACACTTGAGCGTGGAGTTGCAGACGAAGTGCGCGCTGGTACAGTTGGGCGCGCAGGAGCGGCCGTCGGGCGCTAGTACGAAGTGTTCGGGACATTCGCAGCGAGCGCTGGTAGGCTTGTCGCCCGAGGCGGGAGTGGGGAGGCAGAACCCAGTACAGTACTACAGCCTACGTCAGATGTCTGTTATAGTACATTACTATAGAGGACGGGAAACGAAGGCCAAGTAGATATATCTGGCCGAAGGAACTGAGGCCAGATAGGAATACGCGGCCTGTAACCCTGTTTCTCGCCGAGATTTGTATAGTGCTTTTCTCACGTTTTTAGTGTATGATTAATATCAATAAATGTCTTGTCTTGTCTTGTCTTGTCAAACTTGCCATGAAATAAAAGGAACTGATTTCGCCGAACCATACTATTTAATTTGTAAATAAACCAATAGTACTTACAGTATCGTAAAACATTAAAAAAACATTCGCGCCTAACTTTTTTTTTAATCTGTTTGAGGTATCTTTTTAACTGGTGGTATAGACATTAGTTCTAAGGTTTTTTTTTCTGTGGCTGAATGTCAAGATCTAGTGTCACAATTTGACGTTTCAAAACAAAAGACAGTTTGTTTGCAGTCCTAGGTGTGAAATAAATACATGAAATCTCTTTACATATCATCTTAGCATATGCCACCGGATACATAGTATTTCCGGGTTTAATTTAAAGTAAGTAACATCAACATTCCGTAGCAAGTTTGAGAAAATGAGGTTTACCTGCGTGTCGCAGCGCCACCAGAACGGGATACACTTGAGCGTGGAGTTGCAGACGAAGTGCGCGCTGGTACAGTTGGGCGCGCAGGAGCGGCCGTCGGGCGCTAGTACGAAGTGTTCGGGACATTCGCAGCGAGCGCTGGTAGGCTTGTCGCCCGAGGCGGGAGTGAGGAGGCACAGCCCAGTACAGTACTACAGCTCACGTCAGATCAATGACATTAAATAATAAATGGACGCACAGAGCCAAACAAAAAAACCAAGTGGCACTAAAAATCATTTCTATCATGTTTCAGTTGAAGCTAATAACGCTCACTTACAATAAACTATAATAAAAAAAACTCAAAGAATAAAAACCTTTGTGAAGTGAGCAATAAGTGTCAAATTTGCGAACAACACCGGAATATAGTAGAAACTTTTTATGTTTAAGGAATAATGATGCTAGTGCGATAAGACTGCCTGTTGCTACCTTTGTATTTAATTGTTCTGTATTTTGTTTTTTTTCTTTGTGGTGCAATAAAGCACATTTATTATTATTATTATGCTATAGCGTAAGGTGACCAAATGTCAACTGTCAGAACTGAATAGCGGAGCAAAAGGATCGCAATATTTACTTCTGCAGCCCATTTTTTGGGGCCATTTTTTTGAGCTGTTTGGGGATCCACTTATATATTCTAAATCAATGCGTCAGATGTCTGTTAATGAGGTTTACCTGCGTGTCGCACCGCCACCAGAACGGGATACACTTGAGCGTGGAGTTGCAGACGAAGTGCGCGCTGGTACAGTTGGGCGCGCAGGAGCGGCCGTCGGGCGCTAGTACGAAGTGTTCGGGACATTCGCAGCGAGCGCTGGTAGGCTTGTCGCGCGAGGCGGGAGTGAGGAGGCACAGCCCGGTACAGTACTACAGCTCACGTCAGATGTCTGTTAATGAGCTTTTCTCAAACTTGCTACGGAATGTTGATGTTACTTATTTTAAATTAAACCCGGAAATACTATGTATCCGGTGTCATGTGCTAAGATGATATGTAAAGAAATTTCATGTATTTATTTCACACCTAGGACTGTCACACACAAACAGACTGTCCTTTGTTTTGAAACGTCAAATTGTGACACTAGTTCTTGACATTCAGCCACAGAAAAAAAAACTAATGTCTATACCACCAGGTAAAAGGATACCCCAAACAGGTTTAAAAAAAGTTAGGCGCGAATTTTTTTTAATGTTTTACGATTCTGTACTATTGGTATATTTACAAATGAAATAGTATGGTTTGGCAAAATAAGTTCGTTTTATTTCATGGCAAGTTTGAGAAAAGCACTATACAAATCTCGGCGAGAAACAGGGTTACAGGCCGCGTATCCCTATCTGGCCTCAGTTCCTTCGGCCAAATATATCTACATGGCCTGTATCCCTTCGTTTCCCGTCACAAAATGCTCGGGACATTCGCAGCGAGCGCTGGTAGGCTTGTTGACCCCAGTACAGTACTACAGCTTACGTCAGATGTCTGTCAATAAGGTTTACCTGCGTGTCGCAGCGCCACCAGAACGGGATACACTTGAGCGTGGAGTTGCAGACGAAGTGCGCGCTGGTACAGTTGGGCGCGCAGGAGCGGCCGTCGGGCGCTAGTACGAAGTGTTCGGGACATTCGCAGCGAGCGCTGGTAGTGTACAATAGGTATACAGGATGTAAAGGTTTCAGTAATGATGTCTTTTACACACTGTATAAATGGATGGGGCTGAGTGCACACGCACGCTAGGATATAGTATTTAACTACCCATGGGTAATGATCCTTGTCATCCTTGACTGCTAGTAACGTACGCTTTCTATTGCTTCATCGTATGGAACTAGATTACTATATGAGGAAACCCTTTCTATTAAATAAAGGTCATTCTACCACGAACCACTTTGAGTATCATTGCTGCTCCCGTAACGTCAGTCACTTCAGTAGGCTTGTCGCCCGAGGCGGGAGTGAGGAGGCACAGCCCGGTACAGTACTACAGCTTACGTCAGATGTCTGTTAATGAGGTTTACCTGCGTGTCGCAGCGCCACCAGAACGGGATACACTTGAGCGTGGAGTTGCACACGAAGTGCGCGCTGGTACAGTTGGGCGCGCAGGAGCGGCCGTCGGGCGCTAGTACGAAATGTTCGGGACATTCGCAACGAGCGCTGGTAGGCTTGTCGCCCGAGGCGGGAGTGAGGAGGCACAGCCCGGTGCAGTTTAGCTTGTGGCAGAGGGCTGTTAATTCTGTGAAAATAAACACATTTTCAATATCGAGGCAGAATTTTTACACAATATGACCAAAGTTTTTCCAAAGCTAGTATCGTGTAATACAAGTGGAAATCTCTTTTTAGCCAAATATTTTATTACGAAAGAACTAAAGTGAAAATTAGGGTTTGCCGGACAAACAGCACTTTGCCGGCCGCTGCGCTAAACTAAGTTGCCGCCTGCTGGCTCCGTTGAGCAGAAAAATAGTATAAACACCTCGGCCGTTAAATAGGAAAGCCTCGGATCACATGTTTACGCGTCATCCGAGACATTCCCACTTAAACGGACTTGGCATGTAATCTACTATTACGTATTAGTTTTTTTTAATGCATGTTAGTTGTAAGATGTACATGTATGTATATACCTTGATTAATTGAAAAAAACAAGTCCCGTCAAGCTTCTTACCGATTCTTCTCGGGTAAGTGGTGTAAGATTAGGACCGGAAGTAGTTTTAATTCTATGTCTCATTTAGACCATTTAAAAGAGTTTGTTGCTCGCAATTTGAAAACATCATATCTAACAATCATTGCTGACATAATTTATACTTTAAACATAACCAATGGGAACGTTGACTTACTAGCCGAACTTGTAAGAAAATTGTTTTGTTTTAAGAACTAGTTAGAATAAGTAGTTACCTAGTGTTATATAATGTGGTAGTGTGATACACCTAATAACTCCCATTATGCTACTATTGGTGGGAACCTGTAATTGGCTTTTTGTAACCTAATTAAGTTAACATTGTTGTAGTAATAGCTGTTGGTTCTCCTAACATAAATAAATAAATAAATTTGAATAAAAAAATAATTTGCCTTTATAAGATTTTACCTGGCGAAGTACAGCAAATACAAATTATACAATTGGAAGTCTCTTTTTAACAACATTCAATTAACAAGAACTTCCATTTGTATTAAAAATTATAAACGTTTGAGATATAGTAAGGCTTGTATTGTAGGTAATAAGACATATTATATACATATAACAAATAGATAAAATACATATGAAACATCCACAAATAACACATTGTGACTCCACAAAGTAATAGTAATATTTTTTTACGAATGAGCCAATGTGAAAATAAGGGTTAAAATCGGATTATATAAGCCATTATAAGAGGGATTTACCTGGTGAAGGCGGTTGCCGAGCGGGGTGGTGCACGCGCAGATCCATCGGTTTGTGGACGGTGCGCGCGATCGTCTTGCAGTCGTACGCGCCGCCCGAACTATCGTCCTCGGTGAAGTTGCCCTGAAATACATTATACACCGTCTTTTATTGATTTCCGTTAAATTGGACAAGTTACTTGGGACATTAATAGAAGTTGCCTGGTATATCGGCTTTTGTTAATTTAGATTTTTTTTTTCTTTTTCACACATAATAATTGTAATGACAAGTGTGAGAGAACCTTAAGAATAAGATCTCAGGTGACTGACGGCACACGTCAAAATAAGTAACATTAGGATGTAATAAAGGTTGCAATACACTTGATCAGTCATTAAACTTATTTTTTTAATAACTCAATAACAGTAACAGTTAAGATACTAGTTTCTTAGAGAAATTGATTATTGTTGACCTAAATAAGCTTCCATTTAATTTAACGGAAATCAATAAAAACACGGTGTATAGTACATTACTGCAAAAGCCGGGAAGTAAGGTCTTGCGGTCACTCAAATGCAATGGAGGACATGTTTAAGACGCTGAGCTGGAAAGGACGTGGCATCAACATTAATGGCGAGTACATCTCTCACTTGCAAGTCGCTGATGATGTCGTCATCGTGGCAGAAACTCTGTAGGACCTACAACAGATACTGAACGACCTGACTGACTCTTCTATATGCATCGGCCTACGGATGAACTTGGACAAGGCAATCTGACAATGACACTTATAATATTGATTTAAACTTTCACGAGTATCACTCATATTTATCGTCATGCCTGAAACGTCAGGTTGTAATGAAACGTAAATTTACGCGATTAAGACCCGTTTGTCTTTAAAATATGAATGACCCTTTTTTTTTGTGTTGGCACAACAAAATGGCTCCACTCCACCTGATCGTAAGTGAAAAGTAGAGCCCAAATCGCGGCGGCAACGAACAGGAGACAAGCAGTAACCTGTTAGTTGTCACCGCCTTGCTGGCCCGCTAGATGCTTCTTAACGCTTCGTTTAAAGGGTCCCAACTTATAGGTAAGCGGAAACACATGTCTGTAAGTTCTTGAGTGGCGGCCACGTACCGGAAGGCGTAGCGTGGGTAGGTCCCCCACAAGGTGGACCGATGACCTGGTGAAGGTCGCAGGAGTCCGCTGGATGCGGGTGGCGCAGGACCGGTCATTGTGGCAATCTTTGGGGGAGGCCTATGTTCAGCAGTGGACGTCTTTCGGCTGATGTGATGATGATAATGTCTATAAGTTACCTTGTAGTGCGGGTCAGGTCGCCGGCGGCAGCTCTCTATACCGCGGGTCTCCCAGTCGCTCCAATACACGCGGCCCTCCCACACGGTCAACGCGAACACGTGGTGTAGACGCAGCCACGGCATGCGATCTGAAAGGTACACATTTTTTTAACTCATTATATGCTGTGTCCTGTACACAAAACTCTCGTGAGACTCATTCATACTAAAATTATATTTCACGCGGGTTACTCACGTTTTCAAGTCGAAAAATGCTCGACATGTCGCGCAGCCACAACGATTGGCTCTTGAAGAAGCTCTTCATGTACGGAGCGAAACATGTCGCAGTTTTCTGCTTAAAAACGTGAGTAACCCGCGTCAAATATAATTTTAGTGTGTCCTGTACAATAATAGCCACTGCTGATGGCTAAGGCCAGTTGGATCCATCTAGGGGTCTACCGCGAACTATTTCGTTCGTTCTATCGTTTATCTCCCTATCTTCAATATTTATAGGAGGTAGGTAAATAGCCGATTCAACGAACGCAATTGACTGCAATGACGTCAGTTGTTGTGCCAGTTGATTCCCCAGTTCGACACAAGATGGCGTTGTAAACTAACCTCTGAGGGCAATGACCTTAACTGAAGTGAGAGTTAGTTCCAATAGTTCCCCATTTCGACACTAGATGGAGCTGCAACTAACCTCTTGAAAACAGCACTTTAACATGCTTTCCATCCAGATCGGCGACAGCAATGTAGTCTTCTCTAGCATCCGCGAAGTATAGTTCGTTTGACGCAGGCGCAATGACTAGAGCGTTGCGAACTAAAGACTGAGGGCAATGACCTAAGCTGATGTCCGAGTTAGTTCCCCATTTCGACGGTAGATGGCGTTGCAACTAACCTCTTGAAAACAGCACTTTAACATGCTTCCCATCCAGATGGGCGACCGCAATGTAATCTTCTCTAGCATCCGCGAAGTATAGCTCGTTTGACGCATGCGCTATGACTAGAGCGACGGGCCAGCCGAGTCCAGCGCTGATGATGATATAGGGCAATGACCTAAGATGATGTCCGAGTTAGTTCCCCATTTCGACACTAGATGGCGCTGCAAATAACCTCTTGAAAACAGCACTTTAACATGCTTCCCATCCAGATCGGCGACCGCAATGTAATCTTCTCTAGCATCCGCGAAGTATAGCTCGTTTGACGCATGCGCGATGACTAGAGCGTTGGGCCAGCCGAGTCCAGCGCTGATGATGACAGAGGGCAATAACCTAAGCTGATGTGCCAGTTAGTTCCCCAGTTCGACACTAGATGGCGCTGCAACTAACCTCTTGAAAACAGCACTTTAACATGCTTTCCATCCAGATCGGCGACCGCAATATAGTCTTCTCTAGCATCCGCGAAGTATAGTTCGTTTGACGCATGCGCGATGACTAGAGCGTTGGGCCAACCGAGTCCAGCGCTGATGATGATATAGGGCAATGACCTAAGATGTTGTCCGAGTTAGTTCCCCATTTCGCCACTAGATGGCGTTGCAACTAACCTCTTGAAAACAGCACTTTAACATGCTTTCCATCCAGATCGGCGACCGCAATGTAGTCTTCTCTAGCGTCCGCGAAGTATAGCTCGTTTGACGCATGCGCAATGACTAGAGCGTTGCGAACTAAAGACTGAGGGCAATGACCTAAGCTAATGTCCGAGTTAGTTCCCCATTACGACACTAGATGGCGTTGCAACTAACCTCTTGAAAACAGCACTTTAACATGCTTTCCATCCAGATCGGCGACCGCAATGTAATCTTCTCTAGCATCCGCGAAGTATGTTTGACGCATGCGCAATGACTAGAGCGTTAGCCAGCCGAGTTCCGACTGAGGGCAATGACCTAAGCTGATGTGCGAGTTAGTTCCCTAGTTCGACACTAGATGGCGCTGCAACTAACCTCTTGAAAACAGCACTTTAACATGCTTCCCATCCAGATCGGCGACCGCAATGTAATCTTCTCTAGCGTCCGCGAAGTATAGTTCGTTTGACGCATGCGCGATGACTAGAGCGTTGGGCCAACCGAGCCCAGCGCTGATGATGATATAGGGCAATGACCTAAGATGATGTCCGAGTTAGTTCCCCAGTTCGACGGTAGATGGCGTTGCAACTAACCTCTAGAAAACAGCACTTTAACATGCTTCCCATCCAGATCGGCGACAGCAATGTAGTCTTCTCTAGCGTCCGCGAAGTATAGCTCGTTTGACGCGTGCGCGAAGACTAAAGCGTTGGGCCAGCCGAGCCCAGCGCTGATGATGATATAGGGCAATGACCTAAGCTGATGTCCGAGTTAGTTCCCCATTTCGCCACTAGATGGCGCTGCAACTAACCTCTAGAAAACAGCACTTTAACATGTTTCCCATCCAGATCGGCGACCGCAATGTAATCTTCTCTAGCGTCCGCGAAGTATAGCTCGTTTGACGCATGCGCGATGACTAGAGCGTTGGGCCAGCCGAGCCCAGCGCTGATGATGACGGAGGGCGATGACCCGTCCATGCCGGCGCGGCCGATATGCGCGTTAGTGCCCCAGTCTGACCAGTAGATGGTGCTGTGAAGGAATGGGAAATCAGTTAGAAAAATATTATCCTATCAATTTTAAATGTAAGATTACATATACCAAAGAAAAAATGTTTCACGAGGTAAATTAGGCGAGAGGAGGAGGTAAGAGGAAAAAAGTTAAGGCTATACGAGGTTAAGTGAATAGTGGTGACAAATGTATAGCTGTCACAGTCCCAATGTCAGTCACTGACCCTTTAGCAGGATGCAGCGCCAACGCCCTCGGCTCCTGCGCCGTCCGTGCGCGACACCTCCAGTGTGTCCGTGCCCTTGTCGCACCAGTACAGACCAGCTGTCACAGTCCCTAGCACAATGTCAGTCACTGACCCTTTAGCAGGATGCAGCACCAACGCCCTCGGCTCCTGCGCCGTCCGTGCGCGACACCTCCAGCGTGTCCGTGCCTTTGTCGCACCAGTACAGACCAGCTGTCACAGTCCCTAGCACAATGTCAGTCACTGACCCTTTAGCAGGATGCAGCGCCAACGCCCTCGGCTCCTGCGCCGTCCGTGCGCGACACCTCCAGCGTGTCATTTGTCATGTTTGCTTAATCCATTCCATAGTATACTATTGGATTACTATTGCATTACAATTTATAACTATGTTAGCTTATAATCATATATCTTCCTATTTTATTAGTTAACAATTTCTATCAAGATTTGTTTTCCCATGGAGCGCGCCGTAGATTATCGCGAAGGCGCCTATTTACCTATCCTGTACCCGAAATGTAACGAACATGTAGTACTTATATTTTATGGAACTATAGTCTGTTTGTATACCTTCATCATATGTCAAAACTTGTATGTGACTGTTTGTTTCCTAAATAAACTTAAAAAAAAAAAAAAAAAAAAAAAAAAAAAAAAAAAAAAAAAAAAATCAGTCACTGACCCTTTAGCAGGATGCAGCGCCAACGCCCTCGGCTCCTGCAGCCCCGCGCGGAGCAGCACGCGTCGGTGCGCGCCGTCCGTGCGCGACACCTCCAGTGTGTCCGTGCCCTTGTCGCACCAGTACAGACCAGCTGTCACAGTCCCTAGCACAATGTCAGTCACTGACCCTTTAGCAGGATGCAGCGCCAACGCCCTCGGCTCCTGCGCCGTCCGTGCGCGACACCTCCAGTGTGTCCGTGCCCTTGTCGCACCAGTACAGACCAGCTGTCACAGTCCCTAGCACAATGTCAGTCACTGACCCTTTAGCAGGATGCAGCGCCAACGCCCTCGGCTCCTGCGCCGTCCGTGCGCGACACCTCCAGTGTGTCCGTGCCCTTGTCGCACCAGTACAGACCAGCTGTCACAGTCCCTAGCACAATGTCAGTCACTGACCCTTTAGCAGGATGCAGCGCCAACGCCCTCGGCTCCTGCGCCGTCCGTGCGCGACACCTCCAGTGTGTCCGTGCCCTTGTCGCACCAGTACAGACCAGCTGTCACAGTCCCTAGCACAATGTCAGTCACTGACCCTTTAGCAGGATGCAGCGCCAACGCCCTCGGCTCCTGCGCCGTCCGTGCGCGACACCTCCAGTGTGTCCGTGCCCTTGTCGCACCAGTACAGACCAGCTGTCACAGTCCCTAGCACAATGTCAGTCACTGACCCTTTAGCAGGATGCAGCGCCAACGCCCTCGGCTCCTGCAGCCCCGCGCGGAGCAGCACGCGTCGGTGCGCGCCGTCCGTGCGCGACACCTCCAGTGTGTCCGTGCCCTTGTCGCACCAGTACACGTTGCCGGCCACCCAGTCCACGGCTAGGCCGTCCGGGTTTTGGAGAGTTGCGCCGTGGAGTAGCTGGAACAATTCATTCATTCGTAAACATACTCGTAACTTAGTAAACTGATGAATATAGTTTTCATCACACTTGCTGTCTAAGCGCGCCATTGCTTGCATGCGTAGCTGGAGTAATAGAAAAGTTAAATTCCCGAGGGAGTAATAGAAATTTCAGTAAATCATTCAATAATATTCTGTCTTAATACTTATTTTTTTTGGGGCAAACATTGTATGGATCACGGTCGGTAAGCGGAATACTAACTTGAGTCATTAAAAGCCATTACAGACATTTCTTCTCCCACTCCATGTCCAAAGCCACGTCTTTTCTTAGATCGTGGATGAGAAGGGAACTTCAGTTGACACTCTAAGCTAAATCTGACAACGTCGCTTACCTGATATTGCGAAGCATTCTGTCCGGGCTCGCTACACGCTCTCTTTATAGAGCTGCCAAGCCTGGCAACGTCGCTCCAGTACAGACATTTCTTCTCCCACTCCATGTCCAAAGCCACGTCTTTTCTTGGATCGTGGATGAGAAGGGAACTGCAGTTGACACTCTAAGCTAAGTCTGACAACGTCGCGTACCTGATATTGCGAAGCATTCTGTCCAGGCTCGCTACACGCTCTTTTTATAGAGTTGCCAAGCCTGGCAACGTCGCTCCAGCACAGACATTTCTTCTCCCACTCCATGTCCAAAGCCACGTCTTTTCTTAGATCGTGGATGAGAAGAGAACTAGCATGACGCTCTAATACTTAATTTGACAAAGTCCAAAATACTAGACATGTTTTTGAATCACTTTTAGCATATTTCTGAACCACTCTTAAGAGAGAGACGCAATATCTGCTTTTATTCTTAATACATTTAATGTTTAATTTTTTATATGTATTTTAGCTGTAAGATGTATTATTATTTGAAAAAATAAGTCCCGCTGAGTTTCTTGGCGGATTCTTCTCGGGTCAGTGATGTAGGGTTAGAACCGGAAGCAGTTTTTTTATTGGCTATTTATTTTAACGATTCAAAAGTGCTCGTTGCTGGGCCTACTTAAAGAATATTTTTTTGACTTTGACTAAGAATAGTGTCAAAGGGAAACACGGCCATCCATTCTGTCATTAAGAGTCAAGCTAAATCTGACAACGTCGCTCACTTGATACTGCGATGCATTCTGTCCTGGCTCACTACACGCTCTCTTTATAGAGCTGCCAAGCCTGGCAACGTCGCTCCAGTACAGACATTTCTTCTCCCACTCCATGTCCAAAGCCACGTCTTTTCTTAGATCGTGGATGAGAAGGGAACTGCAGTATGACACTCTAAGCTAAGTCTGACAACGTCGCTTACCTGATACTGCGATGCATTCTGTCCGGGCTCGCTACACGCTCGTTTTATAGAGCTGCCAAGCCTGGCAACGTCGCTCCAGTACAGACATTTCTTTTCCCACTCCATGTCCAAAGCTACTGCGTTCGTCAGGTCGTGGATGAGAAGGGAACTCGTGTGTGGCGCCTCGAGGGAGACCCGACGGATGTAGTAGCGGTTTGTGAAGATTAAGGACGCTGGTTCGTCTGTGGAAAAATATGGTTGTATTTTTTGCGGAAAATATCAACTTTTGTTTACAAGTATCATAAGTTTAATGACTGCAGTTGGAGGTCTCGTGTTCAAATCCTGGTCATGTCTCTATTAACACGGATATTTTTTCGTGAGTTATGGATATTTCTGTGTATCTTTGCATTTATATATCCAAGTATTTTATATAAGTACTAGCGACCTGCTCCGGCTTTGCACGGGTACAATTAATTATTCATTATTATTAAGAGGGCCCGGCCCTCTGTCGCTGCAGCATTCTCCATTCAAGCCTATTCTGGGCTCTTGTCTTTACTTCCTGGTATGTCTGACTACAGGACCATTATTTTATCTGTGTCATATATGACACAGTAAAGTACTAGACAAAGCAAATGAGAAAAGACAAATAATGAACATCATTGAAAAACGTAGAGCTAAATGTATTGGTCACATACTCAGACACGAAGGGTTGAATTTAACCATCTTAGAAGGAAAAATCGAGGGAAAAAAAGGTAGAGGAAGACGGGTACAATACTGATAGTAAATGCTAACTACTTTACACGGTATGTTTGTGTATATTTTGCTTCCTATAGACAACTCCTTATAAGTTCGCCTTTGTACCTGTCTAAATTTTTGCATAAATGTGTATTTTTACCTTTTGTGTGCAAGGAAGAATTTACGTACCGTCGGTTGACAACCAAAACTCACTAAGTAACAAATACCTACTTGAAATAGAGATCGTATCTCAGTTCTGATTCAATACTGACATAAGAGGTTGCTAAGAGTAGTGACAGTTTTTATAGTGAGTTTTGCTTGTCAGCCGACGATACATACATGCTATTTTCAGTGCTGGTTTACTTAAACACATATTTGATAAAATACTCACTGGAAATCGGCGCGCAGCTAACACGATCTTCCATGAGTCGGTAGCCCGGCTCGCAACTGCAAACGAAGCTGCCAACCGTGTTCCTAGATAAACAAATATTTCGCTAATTAATACATTATGCATTATTAAAAGGGTTATACGTCAACGTTCAATGACAGCTTCTATGAGACTATCCTCGTCTTGTTCGGTCTAGTCAATATGTCTATAAGACTGCCTATCGGCTTGCTAAGTTAGGAGAGGTATAAATAAGGGGGTAAATACTTCAGAAGGTTTCTATATCGTGCAACAAGAAGACACTATAGGGTTTCCGGAGCCTGTTTCTCAAAAGATTGTAAGCTGTAATAAGGTTGTATATTTTTAATATTATCGATTAGAGTAGGACTTCTACTTGTAGATACAATATACAAGATTTTGAAGAACGGATCCCACTCCGGGTAACAGAACTGAACTTAAAGAAGAAGCCCACCTTCTTCTTAAAAGCTTGTAACTTGTAATACAAAAGGCTGTTTTTTTAATATAATCAATTAGGACTTGTATTTGTATTGTACCCGACAGTCTCATCACGTCTTAACTGTGTATTGCACATGACCGACAGCTGTGTCACATGACTGTCACTTTACGCGGGAACGTCCCTCATTCTGTCAAGCGGGGCGGTAACGGCACGTTTTCTAATTCGTATCTTTTGTGTAATCCGTGCTAATATCCTGACTTATTTGTGAAAACCTTGATTATAGAGTTATATATTTTGAATATAAAGTGTTTAATTCCCTTAAGTATATAAAACAAGCTTTTAAAAAAGGATCCCGTAGTGCGGCCTACTAGTCAGTTACCGGCAGCCGTGGTCACACGCCTGCTCGCTGCACTCGTCGTCGCGGCACTGCGGGCCGGCACCAGCACTCATGTATATCTGTGGGACAGTTACCGGCAGCCGTGGTCACACGCCTGCTCGCTGCACTCGACGTCGCGGCACTGCGGGCCGGCACCAGCACTCATGTATATCTGTGGGACAGTTACCGGCAGCCGTGGTCACACGCCTGCTCGCTGCACTCGTCGTCGCGGCACTGCGGGCCGGCACCAGCACTCATGTATATCTGTGGGACAGTTACCGGCAGCCGTGGTCACACGCCTGCTCGCTGCACTCGTCGTCGCGGCACTGCGGGCCGGCACCAGCACTCATGTATATCTGTGGGACAGTTACCGGCAGCCGTGGTCACACGCCTGCTCGCTGCACTCGTCGTCGCGGCACTGCGGGCCGGCACCAGCACTCATGTATATCTGTGGGACAGTTACCGGCAGCCGTGGTCACACGCCTGCTCGCTGCACTCGTCGTCGCGGCACTGCGGGCCGGCACCAGCACTCATGTATATCTGTGGGACAGTTACCGGCAGCCGTGGTCACACGCCTGCTCGCTGCACTCGACGTCGCGGCACTGCGGGCCGGCACCAGCACTCATGTATATCTGTGGGACAGTTACCGGCAGCCGTGGTCACACGCCTGCTCGCTGCACTCGTCGTCGCGGCACTGCGGGCCGGCACCAGCACTCATGTATATCTGTGGGACAGTTACCGGCAGCCGTGGTCACACGCCTGCTCGCTGCACTCGACGTCGTCGCGGCACTGCGGGCCGGCACCAGCACTCATGTATATCTGTGGGACAGTTACCGGCAGCCGTGGTCACACGCCTGCTCGCTGCACTCGACGTCGCGGCACTGCGGGCCGGCACCAGCACTCATGTATATCTGTGGGACAGTTACCGGCAGCCGTGGTCACACGCCTGCTCGCTGCACTCGTCGACGTCGCGGCACTGCGGCCCGGCACCAGCACTCATGTATATCTGTGGGACAGTTACCGGCAGCCGTGGTCACACGCCTGCTCGCTGCACTCGTCGACGTCGCGGCACTGCGGGCCGGCACCAGCACTCATGTATATCTGTGGGACAGTTACCGGCAGCCGTGGTCACACGCCTGCTCGCTGCACTCGACGTCGCGGCACTGCGGGCCGGCACCAGCACTCATGTATATCTGTGGGACAGTTACCGGCAGCCGTGGTCACACGCCTGCTCGCTGCACTCGTCGACGTCGCGGCACTGCGGCCCGGCACCAGCACTCATGTATATCTGTGGGACAGTTACCGGCAGCCGTGGTCACACGCCTGCTCGCTGCACTCGTCGACGTCGCGGCACTGCGGCCCGGCGCGGCGGTAGCCCGCGCGGCACCAGCACGCGTAGCCGACGGGCAGGTCCGTGCAGTTGTGCGTGCAGCCGCCATTGCGGATCGCGCATTCATTTATATCTATAAAAAAATCAACAAATAAAAAAAAAAAATACTTCAACCGATTTCTCTAAGACCCCATCATCATACCTCTAGTTGGTGCCAAAGGGACCATATAGGATTTTTTTTATTTTTTTTATTGAGAACCAGAACAGTCACATCATTACAGTTACAAGAAGTACACAAGTACAAGATAAATAGGCATAAACAGACCTGGCGGTTCCTTAATGTACTCAATATTAATCAAACTTAAAACTACATGGTAAACAATATAGGTATTTATACTAACCTAAGATAGGGACAACAATAACTACTATTAGTTTAAGTAGGCACATAGTATTACATAATCTTACGCTTAACAAGCGGACAAAATTGTTTTGAGGTCAGTTAAAAAAATAATTATCGAAATTGGTTAGCGTAAGCTGTAGTTATTCGTCCATTTGTTGTGCACATGATTAATGAAAATTTATGAATTATGTGGTTTTATTGAGTAACGCCAATAAAGGTGTATGAATATTGGGTTGGGCGAAAGATAACTATTCCAGATCTGAACTTGCTGGGGCTCATTCAAATCAGAATCACAAACTGATTCGATTATAATATGTAATATATTTTTTTTTATTGTTCGGAGAACCAACAGCTTACAATACAGAGTAGTGAATGAAATGAAGTAACAAGCAGCCAATTATTAGGTTCCCACCAGTAATGTCCCATAATTCAAGTTTCCGTTACGCGACTAGCGCGACGGTCGTAGTAAGTTCATACAGAAAACGTAACGCATTGTTGGATTTTTTGGGGATATTATATTGTTAATTATCTATTATGATTCTGATTTGAAGCAGCCCTAGCAAGTCTAGATCTCTAATGCATCTGTCAAGTGCGGTTGGTGCAATCCGCCCTAAAAGCCTCCCAAAACTCACGCACTGCCACTCGCCGGCCGCAAGGTCGAGGCGACCCTCCATACTCACTGCATCTCCGCTCGTCGCTGTAGTCGCCGCAGTGGTCGCGGCCGTCGCAGAGCGCGGCGCGCGGCACGCAGGCGCGGTTGGCGCACTGCCACGAGCCGGGCTCGCAGGCCGAGCGAGGTCGAGGCGACCCTCCATACTCACTGCATCTCCGCTCGTCGCTGTAGTCGCCGCAGTGGTCGCGGCCGTCGCAGAGCGCGGCGCGCGGCACGCAGGCGCGGTTGGCGCACTGCCACGAGCCGGGCTCGCAGGCCGAGCGAGGTCGAGGCGACCCTCCATACTCACTGCATCTCCGCTCGTCGCTGTAGTCGCCGCAGTGGTCGCGGCCGTCGCAGAGCGCGGCGCGCGGCACGCAGGCGCGGTTGGCGCACTGCCACGAGCCGGGCTCGCAGGCCGAGCGAGGTCGAGGCGACCCTCCATACTCACTGCATCTCCGCTCGTCGCTGTAGTCGCCGCAGTGGTCGCGGCCGTCGCAGAGCGCGGCGCGCGGCACGCAGGCGCGGTTGGCGCACTGCCACGAGCCGGGCTCGCAGGCCGAGCGGGAGGTCGATGAGACCCCTAATGCTGCGTCTGAGGCCGTTGCGCGGGAGTATGAGGCTGAAAAAAAGAAAAAATATCAACCGCCATTGTCTAAGGGACATTATAGCGTGGGCAATAACGACGGGAATAGTCGCCGGCTTCGGCAATGCACGTAATAATCTAATAATGTTACTCTGCCAAAGAAAAGTGGCTGCTGTTGATGCATTCCATGAGAACGGCTACCTTTTCGGGAACGAGTTGGCTTTGACAGCTACCTTAAACATATGTGAAAAATGCGAGAATTCTCTACCAATCCACACACCAATGAAAATACACCAACAATTATACTCTTCACATTCTTAGAAGTATGCGCAGACCGTCAAACCTGTTCATGGGCGGCGGGATCGCTCACTATCAGGCGTTCCGTCCCTGCCTCCTATTACAAGGGTCAATATTTTTCCGTTGTCTTATTTTGTGTCCCTAAAAAACGTGACACAGTTGTGATTATTGTACGACATGTTTTGTTTCAAATTTTTGATGTATGGATTAAAATTTATCATTAAAAAGAAATACATGTGCATCGGTTTTTTTTATATACTGAGTCGAAACAGCAACTAAATGCGTGACAGAGTGGTACAACAAGACAACGAAAAGAATTTTGACCCACAAAAGAAAGAGCATTCACTCACAGCACATGTTCGGGTCCTCGTCGCTGCCCGCGCCCTCTCCCAGCCCGTCTAGGCAGTGGTCCCTCCCGTCGCACACCAGCTCGGCGGAGAGACAGCGGCCCGCGCAGGCCAGCCCGCAGTATACACATCCACTCACAGCACATGCTCGGGTCCTCGTCGCTGCCCGCGCCCTCTCCCAGCCCGTCTAGGCAGTGGTCCCTCCCGTCGCACACCAGCTCGGCGGAGAGACAGCGGCCCGCGCAGGCCAGCCCGCAGTATACACATCCACTCACAGCACATGCTCGGGTCCTCGTCGCTGCCCGCGCCCTCTCCCAGCCCGTCTAGGCAGTGGTCCCTCCCGTCGCACACCAGCTCGGCGGAGAGACAGCGGCCCGCGCAGGCCAGCCCGCAGTATACACATCCACTCACAGCACATGCTCGGGTCCTCGTCGCTGCCCGCGCCCTCTCCCAGCCCGTCTAGGCAGTGGTCCCTCCCGTCGCACACCAGCTCGGCGGAGAGACAGCGGCCCGCGCAGGCCAGCCCGCAGTATACACATCCACTCACAGCACATGCTCGGGTCCTCGTCGCTGCCCGCGCCCTCTCCCAGCCCGTCTAGGCAGTGGTCCCTCCCGTCGCACACCAGCTCGGCGGAGAGACAGCGGCCCGCGCAGGCCAGCCCGCAGTATACACATCCACTCACAGCACATGCTCGGGTCCTCGTCGCTGCCCGCGCCCTCTCCCAGCCCGTCTAGGCAGTGGTCCCTCCCGTCGCACACCAGCTCGGCGGAGAGACAGCGGCCCGCGCAGGCCAGCCCGCAGTATACACATCCACTCACAGCACATGCTCGGGTCCTCGTCGCTGCCCGCGCCCTCTCCCAGCCCGTCTAGGCAGTGGTCCCTCCCGTCGCACACCAGCTCGGCGGAGAGACAGCGGCCCGCGCAGGCCAGCCCGCAGTATACACATCCACTCACAGCACATGCTCGGGTCCTCGTCGCTGCCCGCGCCCTCTCCCAGCCCGTCTAGGCAGTGGTCCCTCCCGTCGCACACCAGCTCGGCGGAGAGACAGCGGCCCGCGCAGGCCAGCCCGCAGTATACACATCCACTCACAGCACATGCTCGGGTCCTCGTCGCTGCCCGCGCCCTCTCCCAGCCCGTCTAGGCAGTGGTCCCTCCAGTCGCACACCAGCTCGGCGGAGAGACAGCGGCCCGCGCAGGCCAGCCCGCAGTATACACATCCACTCACAGCACATGCTCGGGTCCTCGTCGCTGCCCGCGCCCTCTCCCAGCCCGTCTAGGCAGTGGTCCCTCCCGTCGCACACCAGCTCGGCGGAGAGACAGCGGCCCGCGCAGGCCAGCCCGCAGTATACACATCCACTCACAGCACATGCTCGGGTCCTCGTCGCTGCCCGCGCCCTCTCCCAGCCCGTCTAGGCAGTGGTCCCTCCCGTCGCACACCAGCTCGGCGGAGAGACAGCGGCCCGCGCAGGCCAGCCCGCAGTATACACATCCACTCACAGCACATGCTCGGGTCCTCGTCGCTGCCCGCGCCCTCTCCCAGCCCGTCTAGGCAGTGGTCCCTCCCGTCGCACACCAGCTCGGCGGAGAGACAGCGGCCCGCGCAGGCCAGCCCGCAGTATACACATCCACTCACAGCACATGCTCGGGTCCTCGTCGCTGCCCGCGCCCTCTCCCAGCCCGTCTAGGCAGTGGTCCCTCCCGTCGCACACCAGCTCGGCGGAGAGACAGCGGCCCGCGCAGGCCAGCCCGCAGTATACACATCCACTCACAGCACATGCTCGGGTCCTCGTCGCTGCCCGCGCCCTCTCCCAGCCCGTCTAGGCAGTGGTCCCTCCCGTCGCACACCAGCTCGGCGGAGAGACAGCGGCCCGCGCAGGCCAGCCCGCAGTATACACATCCACTCACAGCACATGCTCGGGTCCTCGTCGCTGCCCGCGCCCTCTCCCAGCCCGTCTAGGCAGTGGTCCCTCCCGTCGCACACCAGCTCGGCGGAGAGACAGCGGCCCGCGCAGGCCAGCCCGCAGTATACACATCCACTCACAGCACATGCTCGGGTCCTCGTCGCTGCCCGCGCCCTCTCCCAGCCCGTCTAGGCAGTGGTCCCTCCCGTCGCACACCAGCTCGGCGGAGAGACAGCGGCCCGCGCAGGCCAGCCCGCAGTATACACATCCACTCACAGCACATGCTCGGGTCCTCGTCGCTGCCCGCGCCCTCTCCCAGCCCGTCTAGGCAGTGGTCCCTCCCGTCGCACACCAGCTCGGCGGAGAGACAGCGGCCCGCGCAGGCCAGCCCGCAGTATACACATCCACTCACAGCACATGCTCGGGTCCTCGTCGCTGCCCGCGCCCTCTCCCAGCCCGTCTAGGCAGTGGTCCCTCCCGTCGCACACCAGCTCGGCGGAGAGACAGCGGCCCGCGCAGGCCAGCCCGCAGTATACACATCCACTCACAGCACATGCTCGGGTCCTCGTCGCTGCCCGCGCCCTCTCCCAGCCCGTCTAGGCAGTGGTCCCTCCCGTCGCACACCAGCTCGGCGGAGAGACAGCGGCCCGCGCAGGCCAGCCCGCAGTATACACATCCACTCACAGCACATGCTCGGGTCCTCGTCGCTGCCCGCGCCCTCTCCCAGCCCGTCTAGGCAGTGGTCCCTCCCGTCGCACACCAGCTCGGCGGAGAGACAGCGGCCCGCGCAGGCCAGCCCGCAGTATACACATCCACTCACAGCACATGCTCGGGTCCTCGTCGCTGCCCGCGCCCTCTCCCAGCCCGTCTAGGCAGTGGTCCCTCCCGTCGCACACCAGCTCGGCGGAGAGACAGCGGCCCGCGCAGGCCAGCCCGCAGTATACACATCCACTCACAGCACATGCTCGGGTCCTCGTCGCTGCCCGCGCCCTCTCCCAGCCCGTCTAGGCAGTGGTCCCTCCCGTCGCACACCAGCTCGGCGGAGAGACAGCGGCCCGCGCAGGCCAGCCCGCAGTATACACATCCACTCACAGCACATGCTCGGGTCCTCGTCGCTGCCCGCGCCCTCTCCCAGCCCGTCTAGGCAGTGGTCCCTCCCGTCGCACACCAGCTCGGCGGAGAGACAGCGGCCCGCGCAGGCCAGCCCGCAGTATACACATCCACTCACAGCACATGCTCGGGTCCTCGTCGCTGCCCGCGCCCTCTCCCAGCCCGTCTAGGCAGTGGTCCCTCCCGTCGCACACCAGCTCGGCGGAGAGACAGCGGCCCGCGCAGGCCAGCCCGCAGTATACACATCCACTCACAGCACATGCTCGGGTCCTCGTCGCTGCCCGCGCCCTCTCCCAGCCCGTCTAGGCAGTGGTCCCTCCCGTCGCACACCAGCTCGGCGGAGAGACAGCGGCCCGCGCAGGCCAGCCCGCAGTATACACATCCACTCACAGCACATGCTCGGGTCCTCGTCGCTGCCCGCGCCCTCTCCCAGCCCGTCTAGGCAGTGGTCCCTCCCGTCGCACACCAGCTCGGCGGAGAGACAGCGGCCCGCGCAGGCCAGCCCGCAGTATACACATCCACTCACAGCACATGCTCGGGTCCTCGTCGCTGCCCGCGCCCTCTCCCAGCCCGTCTAGGCAGTGGTCCCTCCCGTCGCACACCAGCTCGGCGGAGAGACAGCGGCCCGCGCAGGCCAGCCCGCAGTATACACATCCACTCACAGCACATGCTCGGGTCCTCGTCGCTGCCCGCGCCCTCTCCCAGCCCGTCTAGGCAGTGGTCCCTCCCGTCGCACACCAGCTCGGCGGAGAGACAGCGGCCCGCGCAGGCCAGCCCGCCGGGCGCGCAGGCCGAGGGCGGCGGCGAAGCGCGGCTGCAGCCCGGGGGCTCGTCCGACCCGTCCGAGCAGTCGACGTCGCCGTCGCAGTATAAGCCCTGGGAATATACATATCTGAATTTTGACGTGACAACGTCTTATAAATTGGTTTGCCGGGTGACACTTCAAGAAACTGCGTTACGCTCCGCTCACGTTATGCGCTCACAATGAGAGCGAGTGAGAGGCACGCGTCCTTCTCAAAGTCGTTGTCACGTAAAACTTTCGCCCGTATATCGACTTTACAGGCAACCAATTTTTTACAAAGAGATCGTTGACTCTCATCCTCGCTACTGTTACTTAATAAACTTAAAAATAAAAGAAACGCGAAACATATTATATGTATTCATACTGTGTACCTATTCATATAAGAATAAATAAATAAATATCTTGGGACATCTTTACACGAATCAACCTAGTCCCACGGTAAGCTCAATTAAGGCTTGTGATGTGGGTACCAGGCGACGATATACATAATAGATAGATACATATAGATACTTAAATACATATACAACCATGACCAAGGAACAAATATTTGTGATAAATAAATACACAAATAATGCCCTCACCGGGATTCGAACCCGGAACCTCCTGCTTCGTAGGCAGGGTCACTACCAGCTAGGCTACGGAGGCTGACAAATGACAATATACATATCTGAATTTTTACAAAGAGATCGTTGACTCTCATCCTCGCTACTGTTACTTAATAAACATTAAAAATAAAAGAAACGCGAAACATATTATATGTATTCATACTGTGTACCTATTCATATAAGAATAAATAAATAAATATCTTGGGACATCTTACACAAATCAACCTAGTCCCACGGTAAGCTCAATTAAGGCTTGTGATGTGGGTACCAGGCGACGATATACATAATAGATAGATACATATAGATACTTAAATACATATACAATCATGACCAAGGAACAAATATTTGTGATAAATAAATACACAAATAATGCCCTCACCGGGATTCGAACCCGGAACCTCCTGCTTCGTAGGCAGGGTCACTACCAACTAGGCTAAGGAGGCTGACAAATGACAATATACATATCTGAATTTTTACAAAGAGATCGTTGACTCTCATCCCCGCTACTGTTACTTAATAAACATTAAAAATAAAAGAAACGCGAAACATTTTATATGTATTCATACTGTGTACCTATTCATATAAGAATGTAATGATAATTAATTACATATGACCTGTAAAATGTATATTTTATCAATAAAGAATCTGAATCTAAATCTGAATGAGGGGTTAGCGTTGAAAAGGACCCATGGGCTTAGTATATTTTTTATTTCACAATCGTACGCGTTCGTCACATAGGCAACGTAGTAGAGATTCGCAGTATAAGCCCTGCGAATGAGGGGTTAGCGTTGAAAAGGATGGGCTTAGTATATTTTTTATTTCACAATCCTACGCGTTCGTCACATAGGCAACGTAGTAGAGATTCGCAGTATAAGCCCTGGGAATGAGGGGTTAGCGTTGAAAAGGACCATGGGCTTAGTATATTTTTTATTTCACAATCCTACGCGTCACATAGGCAACGTAGTAGATATTACATATATACAGTAGGTATACAAGGTGTAAAGGTTTGTCACGATATCTTTTACACACTGTATAAATAGATGCGGCTGAATGCACCACACACACTAAGATATAGTATTAACGACCCATTAACACGCAACATTAATAAGTCGCCTTTGTACCTGTCAAATTTACTGTTAATATGTGTATTTTTACCTGTGTTTTGTGTACAATAAAGAATTTACATACATACATACATTAACCCATGGGTAATGATCCTTTACTGAAAGTAATGTACGCTTTCTATTTCATCATGTAACCTTCATCGTATGGAACTAAATTATTATACAGGGTGAGGCCAATAATAGGAGCTTTACATTTAAGCGATGAATCTTTGGACTATACGCAATTACCTAGACCTTATCATAATGCTTCAAAGTTAACCAACTCTGAGATATAGCACTTCAAAGTTGCAATACATAATCAATGTATTTAACCATCGTTAAATTGTCGTTAACGATCGTTAGATGTCTTGGTACAAGGTGGTTTCTTGGTACCGAGGCGAAGTTTCATAATCTACTCAATCGAAACTAGTTCTTAAGCCCAGGTATAAATAACAACTAATCGCGTGAGAACACGTTTATTTTGACAAGTTTGTTTTAAAATTCTCCAAAAAGTGGCCCTAGCAACAAAGAGGTTTTTACTTTATCATCGGAAGTTTACAATGACACCTCGAAAAAGAAAGCGAACCTAGCACATCTTGGGTTTGATTGTCGCTCGCGAAATTGTCGCGGCTACTCGTCTCGTTTTGATTGTATTGATTAAAAAAGCCGCGAGAAGGCCGTGAGTGACTATCAAACACAAGATGTGCTAGACCCACCAACGACTGTTTTGTACTGTAGAGGTTTTGATTTTTATTTGAATTCCAACAAATATGTTATACCTACTAGATTGTGCACCAAAAAACATAATTTAGCAAAAACGAGACTTATTTCAACACTAGGTCCTAGAGTAGGTATTTCTTTAAAAACTAGAAACGGTCCTGGCGAGAGGTCTACTGCTGCTAGGGTGTCCTTGTCTAACGTCTTGTCAGATAAAACAATCTTTTAGACTAGAAGAAATGGTAGAAAACTTTTTAATCATTACAATCGAAAAGAGGTGGGTATCTGCGAGTTGTTGTCTAACACAAGATTTGCTAAGCCGCACATGGCATATTTACCTACAGCAGTCCCTTTGCTTTACCTAAGACAGGACAATTATAAGGTAACCATAAAAACATCAGTTTCCGGTAAAACCGTGATCGATCCTTGGTTAATCAAGCTTTGTTATGAAGTAGCCATAGCGACGTCAGCATCCGTGTAACTCGCGGGATCGGTCATTGGCCACCCGAGTTTTGTTATAATGCAACGTCCGCATCGTTGTTGAACATAGTTCGGCAAAAGTCGTTGATAACGAATCAAGCTTTGTTGTAATGTAACCACAGCAACATCAGCATCCGTGGAATTCGCGGACTCGGCCATTGGCTAACTGAGTTTTGTTATTATTTAACCATAGTAACGTCTATGTCATTGGTGAACAGATTTCGGCAAAAGTCGTTAAAGCTGTAACAAGTGACTCAACAATCCCGGTTCGCGACTGTACCTTCTGTTTGACAATGACAACATCACTCGGCCTGTCCTTTTCTTTTTTCGTCTCTTTTTAATCAATATAGTCCAATAGGGACGGATAGCCACGAGAAAGCCGAGTGTTTCAGTCACACACAAGATATGCTAAGCCCCCGGATACTTACACAATCGTTTTATAAGCTATTTGTCCCGTGTTTTGTTTGGCTATGGTCATTTCAATAGAAAGGGACACAATTCTGACAGGAGTCATCTCACGAACCGTTTTTGTTTTACTCTTTAGTGCACAATTTAGTAGTGGTATCTTTGCATTCGAAGCCATAGACCATGCAGCTCTAAATGCGAACTTTTTTATGTGAAGTCACTTTCTCTACTATTACAACATAATGACAATTTACGTCAAGTTGTTATATCAAAACATTACCAAAAATAATAAAATAAATTATATCATTGCGAATTGCGATGCACACGAAGCACATAATTAATAAGAAAAGTAAGCCGATCATTGTGTAAACGACTTGTCAACGAATATTATCTGAGTTGATAATAGAACCAAGCACTACTAAGCAACCAATGCAGTTCTGACTGTGACCTGTGGGTTTTCACTTCCAACCAGATTAACAGTGAAATTCTTAGTTAGTTTCGACAAGATCCTGTTCTCAGTACGTGTTATGTCGTGTCAGAGTGGAGTCAAATAAAGAAGCAGATCGTATCGTCGACATCATCGTAGTCGTGCCTATGTCTACAAATTTAATTAATTTAAGTGCAAGTTGAGTGGTTAAGAGTTCACCCGGTGAGATATGTGATTAGTGCACTATTTTTGTTGTAACCGTTTACTTAATAAATTGTTTTGAAGTCACTTTATGGCGTTTTACTAATTTAGTTATTTCGTCAGTTCACACCTCACACCTGATAATTGAGATTGTGATCTGTTACGTAATGTTGAAAAAAGTGACAAAGTAATCAATAAGTAGATAGGTATGTTTAATAAGCAATACTGATTCATTTAGATTCAATAATACGCGAAACCGATAGTACCTAAATGTCAATGTCAAATGTTCGACTGGACACATAATGTCTGCAGTACATTGCTGGGTCGATTAACTTTGTTAGAAAAATATTGAAAAATTATTTTTGATTTTAATTAATTAAAACCATTTGGAGTTAATTACTGATTAGTTAAAGGGTCTATGTTTTCATTTATTGCTCTTATTACAGGCCACACCCTGTATAAGGAAACCCTTTCTATTAAATAAGGGTCATTCTACCACGAACCACTATGAGTATCATTGCTGCTCCTGTAACGTCAGTCACTTCACATATGCATAGATAGAACATCTCTCCATAAGATAACGGATTGCCTCTCACAACATGTACAACACGTATAGATACGTACCGTTTATTAGCATTAGGGACAGTAGATAGAGAGATGGAAAGGTGTAAATCGTTTTAAGTGTTTTCACATGTCCCTCCTTGACACTGTGCTTATTTCAAGTATGGAACTTGGACAGAGCCGACACAGCTAAGTGTTAGGTCATTAAAAAGTCTACAAAAAATACTTCATTTTGTTCTTTACGCATGTTGGATACCATTGCAGAACCCAGATATATGTACAACTCCGTGGTTCCGTCGCTCAGCGACAGACAGACAGACACACATACCTCGTGCAGACAGATCTCGTCCGTGGCACAGCGGAAGGCAGTAGGCGCGCACGTACAGTCGGCCTCGTCCTCGCCGCGGGGACACTCCGTGGTTCCGTCGCAGCGAGCGCTCAGCGGCAGACAGACAGACAGACAGACACACATACCTCGTGCAGACAGATCTCGTCCGTGGCACAGCGGAAGGCAGTAGGCGCGCACGTACAGTCGGCCTCGTCCTCGCCGCGGGGACACTCCGTGGTTCCGTCGCAGCGAGCGCTCAGCGGCAGACAGACAGACAGACAGACACACATACCTCGTGCAGACAGATCTCGTCCGTGGCACAGCGGAAGGCAGTAGGCGCGCACGTACAGTCGGCCTCGTCCTCGCCGCGGGGACACTCCGTGGTTCCGTCGCAGCGAGCGCTCAGCGGCAGACAGACAGACAGACAGACACACATACCTCGTGCAGACAGATCTCGTCCGTGGCACAGCGGAAGGCAGTAGGCGCGCACGTACAGTCGGCCTCGTCCTCGCCGCGGGGACACTCCGTGGTTCCGTCGCAGCGAGCGCTCAGCGGCAGACAGACAGACAGACAGACACACATACCTCGTGCAGACAGATCTCGTCCGTGGCACAGCGGAAGGCAGTAGGCGCGCACGTACAGTCGGCCTCGTCCTCGCCGCGGGGACACTCCGTGGTTCCGTCGCAGCGAGCGCTCAGCGGCAGACAGACAGACAGACAGACACACATACCTCGTGCAGACAGATCTCGTCCGTGGCACAGCGGAAGGCAGTAGGCGCGCACGTACAGTCGGCCTCGTCCTCGCCGCGGGGACACTCCGTGGTTCCGTCGCAGCGAGCGCTCAGCGGCAGACAGACAGACAGACAGACACACATACCTCGTGCAGACAGATCTCGTCCGTGGCACAGCGGAAGGCAGTAGGCGCGCACGTACAGTCGGCCTCGTCCTCGCCGCGGGGACACTCCGTGGTTCCGTCGCAGCGAGCGCTCAGCGGCAGACAGACAGACACACATACCTCGTGCAGACAGATCTCGTCCGTGGCACAGCGGAAGGCAGTAGGCGCGCACGTACAGTCGGCCTCGTCCTCGCCGCGGGGACACTCCGTGGTTCCGTCGCAGCGAGCGCTCAGCGGGAGACATAAATTGCCGCATGAGAACTGGTCTGATGTGCACGTGGTTTTGTTCTTGTGACCTAAAACGGAAAAAGTAAGGATGACGTAACGTAACTTTAATCGCAAATTATCCAAGCAAATATATGGAGTCGTTTGGGGTTTTTGGAACTTGAGCCTAAAAGGTAATCTTTAATAACCTAAAATTATCATTCGAACTAAAATAAATGTACCTAGGCAGTGACAAATTGGAAATATTTTCGTAGGTACACCATCCAGGTAAATTCCGATTAGTAATTCTAGCCCAATACGTAACCGTAGACTGTAGTCTGGGAATTTCGTGTTCCCGTTTTTATTCTTAACTGGTCAAATATGGAGAATTTTGTAATCCCAGTTTGTAGCTGGTTACCAAATTTAGTTACCAAACCATACTATCTGTCTCAACACGTAACCGGCTAAGTCCTCCCTCGTTGTGTCATATTCCTCATTGCTGAGGGTCGTGACCTTTATGAATAATTTTCCGGATGATCTCTTTCCGCTTCTGACGGTCTGAGGCGGTGTGTATTGCTTCGTGGACGTTTGTATTGGTAACCGACTAAGTACAAACCTGCAAATCATGATTCCCATTTCCCATTATGTAACTAGTTACGAACGGTTACGGCTCGGATAATACTCACTGCAGTGTAGAGCCTCGTCGGAGCCATCAGAGCAGTCCACGGTGCCGTCGCAGCGCCACGTGAGAGGGATGCACTCTAGCCGTCGAGCTCACGGCTCGGAGAGTACTCACTGCAGTGTAGAGCCTCGTCGGAGCCATCAGAGCAGTCCACGGTGCCGTCGCAGCGCCACGTGAGAGGGATGCACTCTAGCCGTCGAGCTCACGGCTCGGAGAGTACTCACTGCAGTGTAGAGCCTCGTCGGAGCCATCAGAGCAGTCCACGGTGCCGTCGCAGCGCCACGTGAGAGGGATGCACTCTAGCCGTCGAGCTCACGGCTCGGAGAGTACTCACTGCAGTGTAGAGCCTCGTCGGAGCCATCAGAGCAGTCCACGGTGCCGTCGCAGCGCCACGTGAGAGGGATGCACTCTAGCCGTCGAGCTCACGGCTCGGAGAGTACTCACTGCAGTGTAGAGCCTCGTCGGAGCCATCAGAGCAGTCCACGGTGCCGTCGCAGCGCCACGTGAGAGGGATGCACTCTAGCCGTCGAGCTCACGGCTCGGAGAGTACTCACTGCAGTGTAGAGCCTCGTCGGAGCCATCAGAGCAGTCCACGGTGCCGTCGCAGCGCCACGTGAGAGGGATGCACTCTAGCCGTCGAGCTCACGGCTCGGAGAGTACTCACTGCAGTGTAGAGCCTCGTCGGAGCCATCAGAGCAGTCCACGGTGCCGTCGCAGCGCCACGTGAGAGGGATGCACTCTAGCCGTCGAGCTCACGGCTCGGAGAGTACTCACTGCAGTGTAGAGCCTCGTCGGAGCCATCAGAGCAGTCCACGGTGCCGTCGCAGCGCCACGTGAGAGGGATGCACTCTAGCCGTCGAGCTCACGGCTCGGAGAGTACTCACTGCAGTGTAGAGCCTCGTCGGAGCCATCAGAGCAGTCCACGGTGCCGTCGCAGCGCCACGTGAGAGGGATGCACTCTAGCCGTCGAGCTCACGGCTCGGAGAGTACTCACTGCAGTGTAGAGCCTCGTCGGAGCCATCAGAGCAGTCCACGGTGCCGTCGCAGCGCCACGTGAGAGGGATGCACTCTAGCCGTCGAGCTCACGGCTCGGAGAGTACTCACTGCAGTGTAGAGCCTCGTCGGAGCCATCAGAGCAGTCCACGGTGCCGTCGCAGCGCCACGTGAGAGGGATGCACTCTAGCCGTCGAGCTCACGGCTCGGAGAGTACTCACTGCAGTGTAGAGCCTCGTCGGAGCCATCAGAGCAGTCCACGGTGCCGTCGCAGCGCCACGTGAGAGGGATGCACTCTAGCCGTCGAGCTCACGGCTCGGAGAGTACTCACTGCAGTGTAGAGCCTCGTCGGAGCCATCAGAGCAGTCCACGGTGCCGTCGCAGCGCCACGTGAGAGGGATGCACTCTAGCCGTCGAGCTCACGGCTCGGAGAGTACTCACTGCAGTGTAGAGCCTCGTCGGAGCCATCAGAGCAGTCCACGGTGCCGTCGCAGCGCCACGTGAGAGGGATGCACTCTAGCCGTCGAGCTCACGGCTCGGAGAGTACTCACTGCAGTGTAGAGCCTCGTCGGAGCCATCAGAGCAGTCCACGGTGCCGTCGCAGCGCCACGTGAGAGGGATGCACTCTAGCCGTCGAGCTCACGGCTCGGAGAGTACTCACTGCAGTGTAGAGCCTCGTCGGAGCCATCAGAGCAGTCCACGGTGCCGTCGCAGCGCCACGTGAGAGGGATGCACTCTAGCCGTCGAGCTCACGGCTCGGAGAGTACTCACTGCAGTGTAGAGCCTCGTCGGAGCCATCAGAGCAGTCCACGGTGCCGTCGCAGCGCCACGTGAGAGGGATGCACTCTAGCCGTCGAGCTCACGGCTCGGAGAGTACTCACTGCAGTGTAGAGCCTCGTCGGAGCCATCAGAGCAGTCCACGGTGCCGTCGCAGCGCCACGTGAGAGGGATGCACTCTAGCCGTCGAGCTCACGGCTCGGAGAGTACTCACTGCAGTGTAGAGCCTCGTCGGAGCCATCAGAGCAGTCCACGGTGCCGTCGCAGCGCCACGTGAGAGGGATGCACTCTAGCCGTCGAGCTCACGGCTCGGAGAGTACTCACTGCAGTGTAGAGCCTCGTCGGAGCCATCAGAGCAGTCCACGGTGCCGTCGCAGCGCCACGTGAGAGGGATGCACTCTAGCCGTCGAGCTCACGGCTCGGAGAGTACTCACTGCAGTGTAGAGCCTCGTCGGAGCCATCAGAGCAGTCCACGGTGCCGTCGCAGCGCCACGTGAGAGGGATGCACTCTAGCCGTCGAGCTCACGGCTCGGAGAGTACTCACTGCAGTGTAGAGCCTCGTCGGAGCCATCAGAGCAGTCCACGGTGCCGTCGCAGCGCCACGTGAGAGGGATGCACTCTAGCCGTCGAGCTCACGGCTCGGAGAGTACTCACTGCAGTGTAGAGCCTCGTCGGAGCCATCAGAGCAGTCCACGGTGCCGTCGCAGCGCCACGTGAGAGGGATGCACTCGATGCCGTCGCGGTCGGCGTTGCCGCACGTGAACTGGTCGAGGTCGCATGGCTCGGTGGAGATTATCACGCCGCGGGTCGTCGTTTCTGATTCTGCAACGAGATTCTTATTTTAATATGCAGTAACGACTGTATCAAAATGTAAGTAGATAAAAACGTATACGCAACTTTATATAATGAAAACTGTTCAATATATTATGAACCATATTAATGGCTAAAATTTAAGGTCAAAAGCCACACGTGGGCTGTAGTGGGGTGTGGTTTGACGTAGTAAATGATACAATGAAGTAGAGGTAAAACTGAATATATTTATTTGTGAAACAAGGCTTTTTATACTAAAGTGATATGCATTCAGTAAATAAGTGATAACCATGTAAGGCTACAGGTCAATGTAAGGTGCGTGGGTGTTCTAGGAAGTAGCTGGAATTACAGTAATCTGAGCCCAACGTTTCATGGCTTTAATTTAGGTTAATTAATAAAGGTTCTTTATTAGGAATTGAATCAAGTTTCAATTAGGTTGCGGTTATACAGGATTGAATAGGTTGGGGCTATACAGGATTGAACAATGATATAATAAGTAAAGATATGTTACACCGGCTCTAAAATTGAAGCGCGCAGATTGTGATAATTCTAACAATCGCTCTTAGTTATACTCAGACCACCGTGAGGTGTGTACCACTGCCGAGTTCTCGCAAATCACATGAACTGCGCCCTAAAATGTCATTTTTTGTTATACAATAATGAAAACTACGAAATAAAATGCAAAAATGCCCTTAACATCAAACATCATGCGCAATTAAACGGAATTATATATTTTTTTCATTTTTACTATTTATTGAAAATACATAGGACGCCATTTTGACGTTTTTGAAAGACTTCGAGAAAAAGACAAGCTTATGCTGTTTAAGATCAAGAGTAACAGAGATAAAACAATGTTTATCAATAACAACCTTAAGAATGCACGCGCAATTGTCAAATGCTAGTTGTCTCTTTTTTATTTATTAAATACGAGTATATGTATTTTGCCATCTCTTTTACGCATTTTGAAGTATGAAGATAGGTGTATGTCAACTGTCAATAAATCGTAGGTGTATGATGTGAAGTATTTATTTCGCTCATTTTGTTAGAGTATAACGTATCTTTACTTATATATCATTGGGATTGAATAGGTTGGGGCTACATTACAGTAGCAGTGGCGGCTGCTGACTTCGAGAACCGGTGGTGCACTTAGTATAGTTAGTATGGAAAATAATGTCGTAATTAAAAAATGCAATTTGCACATTTTCATAAAATATTATTTTATTTACTTTACCTATAGTTTTAATTTTGTAATTATGCTAATAAGAAAATTAAGAAATTCCGTGTCATAAGTCATAACAAACAGTAACAAATGCAAATATATTACGCGACTAAATCAACTCACATTTTGGGAGTAATAAACGCTATAACATTTTGTTCGATTACTTCGCTTAGTCGGGTAATATTGCGCGCCGCTCCGGCCGAATGCGCGCCGCCTCGTGTCTAGTCGGGAACTTCCGGAAGTCATCGGCACCGCCCAGTCGGGACGACGCTCCAAATTCGCATATTTCTTCATACAGTTTGTACGTAGCATCTTCCGTCTCACGCGCCAGAGGTGTTTACGCGATTCCCATACAATTTCGACTCGATGACGAGTGCGCTCCGCCGAGCGCACGGATGACTTTTAGTACTCGCGAAAAAAATAGTTTAAAGGACTTTGGCATAGTGAACGGTTCCATAGATTTTTTTAAATATGTAAATAAAAATATAGGAATGTCGTATGGACGGAATGGGTACATATTTGTAAATGTTTATTGATGATATTGATGACGATTCTGTTAAATTTTATGGTAGTGCAGCGCACGAGCGCACTTAAGGTACAGCCGCCACTGTACAGTAGTATACACAGATGTCATATATACCATAGATCAAGCAAACGTATCTACTTAGCGTGTCAAATGAACTCAGTAAAATCTACTGAGTTGTCCGTCTTTAATCGCAGATTGCAGCTTTCGGGCGTCAAATTTTGTAAGTTGAAGTGAACAAAAACATTAATAATGCCTCCTTAAGTAATATTAATTGCAACAATACACAAAAATATGAATACTCAAGGGCCTGAGACATATTTAAAATCGTAGGCAAGTAACATCATCATCATCATCTTAAGTAATATTAATTGCAACAACACACAAAAATATGAATACTCAAGGGCCTGAGACATATTTAAAATCATAGGCAAGTAGCAACTTGAGTACAAAATCTGACACGTTCGGCCGCCATACAAATGAATGAACTTGTTTCTTCTATCCAAATCTAATTCTGTGGTAGTACAGCGTGGGACACTCACCGCAGCCCCGCTCGTCGGTGCCGTCGGGGCAGTCTAGGGCGCCGTCGCAGCGCCACTGCGGCAGGTAGCAGCCGCCACTGTAGTACACTAGTGGGACACTCACCGCAGCGTCGCTCGTCGGTGCCGTCGGGGCAGTCTAGGGCGCCGTCGCAGCGCCACTGCGGCAGGTAGCAGCCGCCACTGTAGTACACTAGTGGGACACTCACCGCAGCCCAGCTCGTCGGTGCCGTCGGGGCAGTCTAGGGCGCCGTCGCAGCGCCACTGCGGCAGGTAGCAGCCGCCCCTGTAGTACACTAGTGGGACACTCACCGCAGTGTCGCTCGTCGGTGCCGTCGGGGCAGTCTAGGGCGCCGTCGCAGCGCCACTGCGGCAGGTAGCAGCCGCCACTGTAGTACACTAGTGGGACACTCACCGCAGCCCCGCTCGTCGGTGCCGTCGGGGCAGTCTAGGGCGCCGTCGCAGCGCCACTGCGGCAGGTAGCAGCCGCCACTGTAGTACACTAGTGGGACACTCACCGCAGCCCCGCTCGTCGGTGCCGTCGGGGCAGTCTAGGGCGCCGTCGCAGCGCCACTGCGGCAGGTAGCAGCCGCCACTGTAGTACACTAGTGGGACACTCACCGCAGCGTCGCTCGTCGGTGCCGTCGGGGCAGTCTAGGGCGCCGTCGCAGCGCCACTGCGGCAGGTAGCAGCCGCCACTGTAGTACACTAGTGGGACACTCACCGCAGCCCCGCTCGTCGGTGCCGTCGGGGCAGTCTAGGGCGCCGTCGCAGCGCCACTGCGGCAGGTAGCAGCCGCCACTGTAGTACACTAGTGGGACACTCACCGCAGCCCCGCTCGTCGGTGCCGTCGGGGCAGTCTAGGGCGCCGTCGCAGCGCCACTGCGGCAGGTAGCAGCCGCCACTGTAGTACACTAGTGGGACACTCACCGCAGCCCCGCTCGTCGGTGCCGTCGGGGCAGTCTAGGGCGCCGTCGCAGCGCCACTGCGGCAGGTAGCAGCCGCCACTGTAGTACACTAGTGGGACACTCACCGCAGCCCCGCTCGTCGGTGCCGTCGGGGCAGTCTAGGGCGCCGTCGCAGCGCCACTGCGGCAGGTAGCAGCCGCCCCTGTAGTACACTAGTGGGACACTCACCGCAGCGTCGCTCGTCGGTGCCGTCGGGGCAGTCTAGGGCGCCGTCGCAGCGCCACTGCGGCAGGTAGCAGCCGCCACTGTAGTACACTAGTGGGACACTCACCGCAGTGTCGCTCGTCGGTGCCGTCGGGGCAGTCTAGGGCGCCGTCGCAGCGCCACTGCGGCAGGTAGCAGCCGCCGGCGCCGCACGGCAGCGCGCCGGGGCCGGAGGCCGAGCACGTGGCCCGAGGGCAGCCGGCCTCGTCCGAGCTGTCCGCGCAGTCCACGAGGCCGTCGCATCGAGCGGAGAGAGGCACGCAGAGGCCGTCGTCGCATCTAAGGGGAATCGGATCGTGAGACCACAGAATATAACAGAAGATAATCAACAGAAAATCGGCCGGCGGATGAATTTTATGACGTATGTACCTACAAATAATGATTAAGAATGTTTATGTAATTGACTCTGATGACATATCTATAAATATATATTTCTATTATTATCGTCAAAGCCGTGTGGAGACAAATAGGTTAGTATAATGTGCTCGCGTTAACCCTTAATTGCATGACCTCAACAAAAAATTATTAAAATTTGAACTCCGACATGTTGTCAATAGAGTCAAGAATACATGATGGATATTTACATCACTATGAAATTAAGAGTTAAGGCTCACATAGACACCGCTCACGGACGCGATATCTCAGTGTAGTTCATTGGCAGTGAGAGCGTGAGTGCCGCCCGCTTGGCACGGTCGCACCGCGCGTCGTTTAATAGGTACATCCGCAGATATTTATTGTAATAATGGAGCAACGACCAAGAAGTTATCGTCACTGTTCAATAGCATTCTAAATACACAAAAAATCTTGCTTCTTTTAGCCTCAGATAATGCTGTTAACTTTTTTCCCTTTCCTCATGAGCGTCTTGTATACAAATCGTATTGCAATTTTACGTTTTATTTAAAGAATACCTAGTTTTACAAAATTTTTTTTAGTTTCGGAACTGGTTCCGGAATTCCGGAATTGAAGTATAATATCGGAAATCAGTTCCGGAACTGAAAATGGTCCGATATTGCAAGCCCTACTGTTCATTGAATGTTTGTTTTAATTAATCATTGAACTGTCCTGGTCCACTGAACTAGTTTTAATAAATATAGGTATTATCATTATTTTTATTTTATAATGATGACACTACCCTTAACTAATTTTAAGTATTTTTTTGTCGAATCAAACAATGCCGATAAATTTGACACAATTTTGTGATTCTCATAATATTATTTCGATTTCAAAAGCTACACTACAGTACACTACCTGTACTGCTGCGGACTTGAAGGATTTAGTAATGGAGTCGCCTTCATATCGTTTCCCCTCTGCCAAAGACGTTGGAACATTGTTCATACCCGTTTATAAAAACTACTTCGTCATGTCGTCACGACACACCGGCGACGCAGTACAAACGCTACCTGTACTGCTGCGGGGGACACTCGCAGTCGCGCTCGTCGGAGCCGTCGTCGCAGTCGTCGAAGCCGTCGCACACCGCCGTCGTCACGCAGCGGCCTGCCCCACACGGCGTCATGTCGTCACGACACACCGGCGACGCAGTACAAACGCTACCTGTACTGCTGCGGGGGGACACTCGCAGTCGCGCTCGTCGGAGCCGTCGTCGCAGTCGTCGAAGCCGTCGCACACCGCCGTCGTCACGCAGCGGCCTGCCCCACACGGCGTCATGTCGTCACGACACACCGGCGACGCAGTACAAACGCTACCTGTACTGCTGCGGGGGACACTCGCAGTCGCGCTCGTCGGAGCCGTCGTCGCAGTCGTCGAAGCCGTCGCACACCGCCGTCGTCACGCAGCGGCCTGCCCCACACGGCGTCATGTCGTCACGACACACCGGCGACGCAGTACAAACGCTACCTGTACTGCTGCGGGGGACACTCGCAGTCGCGCTCGTCGGAGCCGTCGTCGCAGTCGTCGAAGCCGTCGCACACCGCCGACGTACGCACGCAGCGGCCGCCTGCGCCACACGGCGTCATGTCAGTGGGACACACTCGCGACGCTGTGATCAAATCACGATTTTAATAAGAAAGAAAGAAAAGAAAGAAAGAAAAACGTTTATTCGAGACACAGTACAAACAAAACAGTAAACACGAAATTTTGTCTCGAAATGGCCAAAACTCAGCATTTTGCCAGCAGAGCCAGCGCTGGTCTTCCGCTTTGGCCATTATATCGGACAAAACCTGCGACCATATATAACATGGACGGTCTAACGCCAGCTCAAACATGCCCCCAAAACCTATTGTTATGTGCCAAGATGGGCGGGACATAGCGCTTTTCTTAACACCGCGCATATTTCGGCGCAACAACTTTGACAAATGTTTATAGAATATAGCCAATCAAAACTTTGACGGACCAATCACAACTATTCTTAAATGGCGGTTTAAGTTTTTATATCTATGATCAGGAGAATGAATTTCAATATTAATTCATTCCCCTGATCATAGATACGTACGAGTATACAATCGTGATGCATTGAAGAGGGTGTGAGTGTGACACTTTAAACTAAAATTCAGGACCATTATTGAAAGGCAATTTTTGACGTGCGGCTTGCATGTTTTATATGTTCGTAGGACGAAACTGATGTACCGCTTCGCGCCAAAACAAACCGCTGCGACCATGGGTAAATTTCTGAAGGGTCGTTAAAATTTTGAATTCAGGTGCTTCTACTATTACTTAAGTACCTCATCATTATCATCATATCAGCCGACAGACGTCCACTGCTGAACATTGGCTTCCTTTAAAGATTGCCACAATTATCGGTCCTGCGTCACTCTCAGGCGAACTGGCCGGTGCAGCTGGTAGGTGGCTGGCAGGAGGGACACTCACTGCAGTAGTACAGGTCCTCGTCGCTGGGCTGGCTGCCGCAGTGGGGTACGCCGTCGCAGACCAGCTCCTCGGGTATGCAGGGCCCCTCGGCGCAGGCGAACTGGCCGGGGCAGCTGCTGGTAGGTGGCTGGTAGGAGGGACACTCACTGCAGTAGTACAGGTCCTCGTCGCTGGGCTGGCTGCCGCAGTGGGGTACGCCGTCGCAGACCAGCTCCTCGGGTATGCAGGGCCCCTCGGCGCAGGCGAACTGGCCGGGGCAGCTGCTGGTAGGTGGCTGGTAGGAGGGACACTCACTGCAGTAGTACAGGTCCTCGTCGCTGGGCTGGCTGCCGCAGTGGGGTACGCCGTCGCAGACCAGCTCCTCGGGTATGCAGGGCCCCTCGGCGCAGGCGAACTGGCCGGGGCAGCTGCTGGTAGGTGGCTGGTAGGAGGGACACTCACTGCAGTAGTACAGGTCCTCGTCGCTGGGCTGGCTGCCGCAGTGGGGTACGCCGTCGCAGACCAGCTCCTCGGGTATGCAGGGCCCCTCGGCGCAGGCGAACTGGCCGGGGCAGCTGCTGGTAGGTGGCTGGTAGGAGGGACACTCACTGCAGTAGTACAGGTCCTCGTCGCTGGGCTGGCTGCCGCAGTGGGGTACGCCGTCGCAGACCAGCTCCTCGGGTATGCAGGGCCCCTCGGCGCAGGCGAACTGGCCGGGGCAGCTGCTGGTAGGTGGCTGGCAGGAGCGGCGATCAGGGCTGAGCTCGCGACCGGCGCGACATGCGCAGACGACGCCGCCGGCTGATACGGTGCAGAGTTCTGCGCAGCCGCCGTTTAGAATCGCGCAGGGGTCGGGGGAGCCTGAGTAAAACGTTTATATTCTAACGGAGTAAAAAAAAACACAAATACACACCAAGAGACACGGCGATACTCGCCCAGCTATCAGCTATCACCGCCGGGCGAGTATCGCAGTTTCTCTTTTTTTTACACGGGAATGCGTTATCTTTTGTTCGTGTTTATAGCCCATAGTTCATAGCTTAGCAACTCGGGGTGAGACCAGCTATGCTATTCTCTTATTGACACATTCGACGCTGCGTTCGTCAACGAGCTCGATGTCGAGACAGCCTTGTCTAAAATCCTAGCTGTTTGATTTGACATTAGGAATCGAGGCTGTGAGCGAGATTGTGGGCGAGTTCGTCGCTGTTTTTCGTTAGAGAATACGAAGTTCATACATTAAACGTCAAACTCTCGACGCAATGTAGTTCCAGCTCACGCCGCATTCGTCGCCGAGCACTAGTGTCGTTTGATTTGACATTAGGAATCGAGGCTGTGAGCGAGATTGTGGGCGAGTTCGTCGCTGTTTTTCGTTAGAGAATACGAAGTTCATACATTAAACGTCAAACTCTCGACGCAATGTAGTTCCAGCTCACGCCGCATTCGTCGCCGAGCACTAGTGTCGTTTGATTTGACATTAGGAATCGAGGCTGTGAGCGAGATTGTGGGCGAGTTCGTCGCTGTTTTTCGTTAGAGAATACGAAGTTCATACATTAAACGTCAAACTCTCGACGCAATGTAGTTCCAGCTCACGCCGCATTCGTCGCCGAGCACTAGTGTCGTTTAAAGTACATTAGTGAATACCATTTTTAGGCTCGACGCTGCCGCAGCACTGACACAGCGCTGACAGCAAGGCGGTTTCCTTAGTGAATAACACTGCAGTGCCTTATGCATAAACGTCACGTAACTAAGCATAAACAGCCGATAATAGTATTGTTTGTCTCTTTCGGACTTATAGACATATTGATAAGACCAAACAGGGCAAACAATACTTAGCGGCTTGCTAAGTTAGGAGACGTTTATGAATAACCCCTTATTCCCCAAGGAAAATATTGAAATCCACAAACAAAAACTTGGAAAGATGGATTTAAGCAGTATATTGTCTGACGACCAGTGATAAGTCATTTCAATAATCGAAAAATGGCTGCTCCCAAGTGAGGTGATACAGATATTCTATCTCATAAAGTCCGTTTGGCTTTCGTTGTGTGTGTAAAGTGTATAGATAAGCGTGCTTGTGTGCGTGAACGTGAGGAGCGTCAGCACGGAAACCTGATTAAACCAATTAATATATATATTTGTAAAGTAACATTTCGTTGATATATTTAGAATCTTTTAGTTAATATTGGAAGGTATTATTTGTTCGTAGACTGAGCGTTAACGAATCGCAACTTGGCTAAGCTAAAGAAGGGAAACTCTTATCACACTCACAAGTCTGGTGCGTGGGTGTGACACACGCGAGCCCCATAGGCCGCGGCAGCTCCGTGCGAAGGGCTCGCGCGCCGCCGCCGCGCGCATCCGCCCGCATGATGGCGCGGCCGACCCAGTCCGACCAGTGGCCTATACCACAAAACTTTACAAGCGTACAATTCTACAAAATTGTATCAATTCCCATACAAAAAGTTGACAATTTTGTAGAATTGTACGCTTGTAAAGTTTTGTGGTATAGGGGCCAGTACACGTAGCCGTCGCAGGCTGCCACGTCGAAGGGGTGCTCCGCCCCGTAGCGGACGATCTAGAATGACACTCACAAGTCTGGTGCGTGGGTGTGACACACGCGAGCCCCATCGGCCGCGGCAGCTCCGTGCGAAGGGCTCGCGCGCCGCCTCCGCGCGCATCCGCCCGCATGATGGCGCGGCCGACCCAGTCCGACCAGTACACGTAGCCGTCGCAGGCTGCCACGTCGAATGGGTGCTCCGCCCCGGAGCGGACGATCTAGAATGACACTCACAAGTCTGGTGCGTGGGTGTGACACACGCGAGCCCCATAGGCCGCGGCAGCTCCGTGCGAAGGGCCCTCGCGCCGCCTCCGCGCGCATCCGCCCGCATGATGGCGCGGCCGACCCAGTCCGACCAGTGGCCTATACCACAAAACTTTACAAGCGTACAATTCTACAAAATTGTATCAATTCCCATACAAAAAGTTGACAATTTTGTAGAATTGTACGCTTGTAAGGTTTTGTGGTATAGGGGCCAGTACACGTAGCCGTCGCAGGCTGCGACGTCGAATGGGTGCTCCGCCCCGGAGCGGACGATCTAGAATGACACTCACAAGTCTGGTGGGTCGGTGTGACACACGCGAGCCCCATAGGCCGCGGCAGCTCCGTGCGAAGGGCTCGGGCGCCGCCTCCGCGAGCATCCGCCCGCATGATGGCGCGGCCGACCCAGTCCGACCAGGATGCTTAGCCAAGTTGCCAATCGCTAGCGCTTCAGCGTCAGTCATAAGCGAAAGGCAGCTAACTGTCTTTGTCGCACTAATATGAAAGAGTGACAGAGAGGGAAAACTACGATACGCTACTAAGCGCTAGCGATTGGCAACTTGGCTAAGCATACAGTACACGTAGCCGTCGCAGGCTGCCACGTCGAATGGGTGCTCCGCCCCGGAGCGGACGAAGAATGACACTCACAAGTCTGGTGCGTGGGTGTGACACACGCGAGCCCCATAGGCCGCGGCAGCTCCGTGCGAAGGGCTCGCGCGCCGCCTCCGCGCGCATCCGCCCGCATGATGGCGCGGCCGACCCAGTCCGACCAGTGGCCTATACCACAAAACTTTACAAGCGTACAATTCTACAAAATTGTATCAATTCCCATACAAAAAGTTGACAATTTTGTAGAATTGTACGCTTGTAAAGTTTTGTGGTATAGGGGCCAGTACACGTAGCCGTCGCAGGCTGCGACGTCGAAGGGGTGCTCCGCCCCGGAGCGGACGATCTAGAATGACACTCACAAGTCTGGTGGGTCGGTGTGACACACGCGAGCCCCATAGGCCGCGGCAGCTCCGTGCGAAGGGCTCGGGCGCCGCCGCCGCGCGCATCCGCCCGCATGATGGCGCGGCCGACCCAGTCCGACCAGTACACGTAGCCGTCGCACGCTGCCACGTCGAAGGGGTGCTCCGCCCCGGAGCGGATCTAGAATGACACTCACAAGTCTGGTGCGTGGGTGTGACACACGCGAGCCCCATAGGCCGCGGCAGCTCCGTGCGAAGGGCTCGCGCGCCGCCGCCGCGCGCATCCGCCCGCATGATGGCGCGGCCGACCCAGTCCGACCAGTACACGTAGCCGTCGCAGGCTGCCACGTCGAAGGGGTGCTCCGCCCCGGAGCGGACGACGATCTAGAATGCCAGTTCAAATCAAAGATTTTTGACGTGACAACGTCTTATAAATTGGTTTGGCGGGTGACACTTCAAGAAACTGCGTTACGCTCCGCTCACGTTATGCGCTCACAATGAGAGCGAGTGAGAGGCACGCGTCCCTTCCACTCGGGCATGGTTAGCCCGCCTAAGAGCGAGAGAGACAGACATAAAAAATGAAAGTCGTTGTCACGTAAGACTTTCGCCCGTATACCGACTTTACAGGCAACCAACTTTTTTAGTACAGATGGTGCCTTTTTTACGCTCTAGTGCGAGAAGTGCACTAGAGCCTAAAAAAGTCTATTTTACGTCAGGTCCAAAACTTCGGAGGGCCATCTGCACTAAAAAACGTCGTACGAGACAAGTGCAAAAACTCGTAATGTACTAATTTTGATCACACTTGCTGTCTAAGCCCGCCATTGCTTGCGCGCATAGCGGGAGTAATAGAAAAGTGAAATTCCCTAGGGAGTAATACAGATATCATAGGTACGTCATTTAATAATATTATGTATTAAAACTATTTTTTTGTCGGGAAGTGTCATGAAAAACATTGTATGCATCACGGTCGGTAAGCGGAATACTAACTCGAACACTCTCGTTAGTAATTCCGTACTTACCTCCCTTGATGCACAATGTACTATTACAATGCACACGCTCAGAAGGTGCTCTTTTTAAGGGTAAACTTACTTGCCAATCGCTTGCGCTTAGTAGCGTATCGTAGTTTTCCTTCTTTGTCACTCTTTCATACCAGTGCGACAAATTAAGGTAGCTTTTGTTTACGATTGACGATTAAGCGTTAGCGATTGGCAATTTGTCTAAGAACTGTAATGGCAATAAAATCACAATTAAAAACTCACATGTCTATGCGAACCATCAAGCAGCGAGCGTTCAATCTTGTCCAATCTCGCGTCAGCCCAATACAGCATTCTCGTAGAATGTTCTATGGCCAACCCGTTCGGCATCAGGATGTCCTTCGATATGATGGTCTGCAGTTCGTGGCCGCTGCTGTATGCGCGCTGGATTCGTGGGTTCGTGTCGTTCCAATTAGTCCAGTAGAGACGCCTGGAAATAATTACGTGTGAAAGTGTTTTGACGATAGATGGCGCTAAAAGTAGCGCTGCATCGCGCTAACGATGCCTGTATGGTACGGGTAACTTTTTGTTTTTGGATGTGTATTAAAATGGCGTTTTTTGGTATTTGTGGTCTTGTGATTTACAACGTAGTATGTGTATGCTAAACAAGTAAAATTTGCATAGGTGTATTGATCAATGGGCAGTAGTGTATACAAGTAAATATTGCATAATGCTTTTAAAAGTTGAAAAATTGATTGAAATATTTCAATCATGGTGATATAATAAGCAAGTAACCGAAATAAATGAGTTGTGGTTATGGAGCGAGATAAATTTTCAGTCACTTAAAGAACGATTGGGTTTAATAATAATCAACCACTGAAAAAAATAATTAAACCGACTTCAACCGATTTCTCCCATCATCAGACCCCGAATATACCCGACATCTCGGAGTTCGGACGATTTTTTTTAATCAGTTTATGATTTTCGAAGATATAGAGTAGCATACATACAAAATAAAAAACAGGCGAATTAAGAACCTCCTAATTTTTTGAAGTCTGTTAAGTCATAGGGCAAATAAAGTGTATATAAAAATGCTCAAAAATATGTCCCGGTGCACTTTAATTCTGTGCAATTCTTAAGGTGCATGCAGACCAAAAGAGCGTTCGCTGTTCTATCCTACTCTACGCTATTCGATCGTTACACGAAACGTAATTCGCTGATTTCGTAGAGTGGGGGATAGAACAGCGAATGCTCTTTTAGTCTGCATGTACCTTTACGTCGTAACATATAAGAGGCTTCTTTCGATACATATTTTAGCACTTGACTGTACTCACGACTCGCAAGGATCCACGTCGATCCCCCTCGGTCTATCGCCAGGCGATAATTGTATGACAGTCTGCACTAGCGAATGGGAAGTCTTGTTTTCCGCAGAAGCGTCGAGCGAAGGTACATGTACGCGCCGCACGGCAGCGCTATTGCAAGTCCAATATAGGGTCTTTGTGCGGGATTCGAACACCATGCCTTCTACTGCGCCCATTTCTGTGAATATAAGTACATGTTATGGTACATTGGGCATTATAGTACATTGTATTTTAGAAGTCATTTTTGTAGGCAGGTGTAAGAAAAAAGAATCTTGTTCTTAATTATCTGGTCACGATTTTATATCTGATGGCGACTACAATAACATATTTTTATGTTAAAAAGAGTTAAGTTCTGTGAATTATCGTCACGACCATTAACACTCCTACCGAAAGATTACCAAATACCTGGATGCTTAGCCAAGTTGCCAATCGCTAACGCTTAGTAGCGTATCGTAGTTTTCCCTCTCTGCCACTCTTTCATATTAGTGCGATAAAGACAGTTAGCTGCCTTTCGTTTACGATTGACGATTAAGCGTTCGCGATTTTCAACTTGTCTAAGCACCCTGATCACCTGACGAAACGCAAGCTGTTATATTAAAAGGCACGTAATTGTATACCGTATGTCAGTAGAAAACAAAATAAACCCACAAACTTGCAAATTTTCATAATCACAACACAATCTTGGTTTTATCATCAACATAAAACCTTAAACCTTGAGTTCATATACATTTTTAGTAAAAAAATATTGATAATTATTAGTATTAAAAATATATCTGCGAACGTGTTTTACGACATGTGTCAAAGACGTCAAAGGTGCGTAAAGTCAGCCATGTTACATTTTTTTGTTTTCTACTGACGAACGATATACACCGTGTTTTTATTGATTTCCGTTAAATTAAAGGGAAGCTTATTTAGGTCAAAAATAATCAATTTCTCTAAAAACTAGTATCTTAACTCTTACTGTTATTGAGTTATTAAAAAAATAAGTTTAATGACTGGACAAGTAATAGTGCATGGCAACCTTTATTACATCCTAATGATACTTATTTTGACATGTGCCGTCAGTCACCTGAAATTAACTTTTGTGTTATTCTTAAGGTTCTCTCACACTCACCATTTCATTTATTATGTATGAAAACGAAAAAAAAATTTTTTTCGATTGCGACTAAAAACGTAACAAGCAGGCTCTTAAATTTAACGGAATTTTAAAAAAAACACGGTGTATAAAGCTGTTTTCACGATTAAAACTCACTGGTAAGCAGCGTACGATGGTCTGTCCCGTTGAAGTGCACGGAGCCGATAGCACCGCGCTGTATGTCCGAGTAGAACAGCCGTTTCTCGTCGTACCAGTACGCCAGACTTATCGCGATCCGGATCAGGTCCCTATGAAAATAGTTTAATTATGGGCCACTTTCACCATCCATCAATCATCATATCAGCCTAAAAATGTCCACTGCTGAACAGGCATCCTGAATAGGCCTCCCCCGAAAAATTGCCACAATGACCGGTCCTGCGCCACCCGCATCCAGCGAACTCCAACCATCAAAGAATAAATATATGTCAGATAAGAGCACTTCTCCGACTTTTGTGACTTCGGTGGCAGCCTTATCACACGAATCTCGTGAGGGATGCAAGAACTTTTGGATATCTTGATAGACGTAGTTGACAACTACAAACATATTAAAAAAATGTATGAGATACCCACGGAAATCGGGTAATAAGGTTGCAAGCGAAGTCACGGCGGTTGAAACGCTCAAAGAAATGCCCATAAATATCACCTGTCCTTTTAAATAAGTAAATACGATGGTAGTACGTATGATAGTACTTCATTACTGATGATTAACATTTTTTTCACTAACCCATTTGATATTATTTTGAAAATAATAATTGGCCAAATACAGCATTTGCTCAGCAGTGGATCATGCATAGTTCCAAACAACAAAAACTATATGTTATATCAACAATTTTTTTTATTTGTGATATTAAATACACTTACTTGTTTTGAATAGGCAGATAAGGCGAGTTTAGGTCTTTTTCATCTTGCAAATGTAAACTGTCAATCTTGGTGACGCGCGAATACATCAGGAACGATTGGTATGCTGAAACAAATGGGTACATTACTACAATAAACCAAAACACGGTGATTTACGAACAACACTGTGTTAGGGGGATGTCACTGCGCATTTTAGGTATGTTCAGCCGGTGCACCCTGTGTTATCGGTTCTCGCAAGCGATATTGTAGTGTCAAGTAGCCTAAATATTGTTGGTAGGTTGTTTTGGTACAGTGTCAATCACTTTTTTATGTTGCAGGTTGCCATGGTTACGTCACAGTTTAATTGCGTTAAAATTAATAAAATGAATAACAAACTAAGCAACTGTAGTCCACATAGAGTCTTAACAAGTCGATTATTGAGGTGTTTATATTGTGTGTGTACCTATGTGTATTTTTGTACATTGAACCAAAGAGCTATATAACCAGTATAGAGTGCTCTCTGCATAGTGTGTTAAAAATCTTGCTTAAACATTATTATGTTCGCCGGTACTCGTAGTTCACATTATTTTGTCAGGTGGCGTTAGCGAGCTAGTTCATCATCTGGCGTTTTACTGCCATCTAGTTTGTAATAGAGGTATATTTAACCAGGTGAGAGATGACAGTTGCTTTATACTTATGTGTGTGTGTGTACACATTTCAGTTTTTACTATTAGCAAAGAGCTATTCCTTTTATATCTGCTATTAGGATGGGTGATCAAGTAGATACGTATCCCTAGCTACATTGTGCCTGATTCTACATGATATCAGAGATAAAAATAGCTCTTTGATGATATCGACTGTTTTGTTTAGAAAATAAGATATTTGTAATATTATAAATTAATCTTGAATTTTCAAGAAAAAATTGATATATTAAATAATGTCGTACTCGAAAATCAGACAGAGAATTTGAGCATTGCTTTCTGTCCTATGCGCCGGGTACCTGTGTTATTTTGTATACTTACGCAAATCAGGCTAATAATTTCCGGGACCGGAATATTTCGATATTGGTCCTTTAAAATCCGTATTAAAATATCAGAAAATCAGATTGTGATCCCGGGGTTTCGTGATCACGGGGTCATACATTGCATGTCCTAACTGGAAATGTTTTATTTCTAAACATTTTTCATAAGACACTATTTTTTGACTGGGGTTTGGGGGTTCAGGGGTGATCAAGTAAAACCATAGATATATGAAAGAGAGAGATTTGTAACGAAGCGAAATCGTAATGAGTCTCGGTGTCTCCGAAGTCGGGCCTTTGCCACGCTGTACGCTGTGATTGGCTAAAGCGCGGAGTGAAGCAACTGTATGATGCGGCACTAGAGAGGAGGCTACGTCGATAAATTGTTATCCATAGATATTTGATAAGGCCGGAATATTAAGAAAAACATTAAAATCGATCTATCATTAAATAAGAAATAAATAAAGATTAAAATATCGCATGGAACGATGTATCTAATCTTTATAAACATATATTTGAATATAAACAAAGCCATTTATTAACGACATTATCTTAATTGTGGCTGGGTATCAAATGAACAAATAATTATTTAGACGGTTGTACCCCTTAATAAACAAAATGTTATGGTCACATATTTAAATAAAATAATTTCAACCTTTGACAACGGTTAATGTAAGAGGCTCAAAATAATGAATATATGCGATATAATCTATTTAGGTATATTGTTTTACCTTTATGAAGATAAGATATAGATACAAAGGTCAAAATATGAAAGAAAAATTGAATATAATCAAATACATCAACAATTTATCGACCCTATTTTGTCATCGGCACGGTCAGTCGTACCTCTAGTTCGCGGCCTGCTCGCAGCGGCCGTACCAAGAAATGACAGTACGGTTGTGAATATCGCTAGCAATTCGATACATTGCACGGTCGCTTACCAAATTGTAACTTGCTTGCTATTCTAAGCCGTCAATGTAAAACGCACATACAATTTGTCACTGAATAGTTCAACCAATTGGTACGCCCAAGTAAAATCATTAAGACGTTTATGTCAGCGGTTTGTTGTTATATATTTTGTAAAAATACGTGGTTTTGTCAACTAATAACTAAAATTACATGTGGTACGTGACTGAATAGTCCTTGAAATGTTTATTTACACTCCTATTTTTACAAGAAATAACGGCACATTTCGGCATTTTGCGGATATGTCCGAGCTCCTTCTGCAGTCGCGGGTAAGTTGCGACTGGTTCATAGGGCGCGCATCTGTCACACTATAAAGGCCAATGGGCTATAACGCTGCAACATGTTCCATGCCTCCGTTAGCTATCTATACTGATCTGTGAGTAAAACAAAATATGGACAAATCACAAATTTTTTAATATTCTTAATTTGGAGTGCATTTTAATAATAATAAGTAATAATTGCGCATAGGAATAGTAAAGTAGTTACCTATTGCACATTAATCAAAATTCTGTCTGGTAGCCGTGAGTCATCGGTTTGGCAAGCATCAAAAATCCAGGGGGCGAGCAGAAATCCAAGGGCGAGCAAACAACGGAGTCCAGTAGTCACAGCACAGTCAAAATATTATGATTATGTCTACGAAACGATAATAATGATAGCAAACGAGTCGCAAAAGTCTCATTGTAATGTTTGGTTCACGGTTTTCATTCCCAATGTTGCCATGTACTGAATAGCGCCCAATTTTATGAGATAATAATTTATAATATACGTAAATATTGTAATTAATAGAAAATAATATCGCATTTAAAAACATTATTTGAAACCGCGTTTCGTGATTGATTGAAAAGTTCTTTTGTAAACTGGCAACAATGGAGTATAAATTGGCGTTCTACGCCATCTACTGACATTCACCATTAACATATCGCTCTAGAGTGAACAAAATACGGCAATCACAAACTAGTTCGATGAAAGAATCAAATGTAAAAAAAAAACTACGCATTTGTTAATATTCGACACATTAAAACATTGAAATACCATATTACATAATATTTTGCATTTTATTACTTTGAATGAGCCTTGTAACGCCATCTATCAAAGTTTTTTTCAATATCAAAACCAATGCAAAGAGAGAACAATCTCGGTAATTCCTTTTATCTCTGATTGAACGAAATAAAGAAAAAAATTAACTTGAGTAAACTACTTGTTCATATTTTTCTAGAAACATAAATTTATATTGTGTGTGTATGTGTATTTTTGTACAAAAAACGAAATAAAAGAAAAAATGTAACTAGAGTAGACTGTTTTGTTCATATTTTCTAAAAACATACATTTTCGCTTCGTATTTCAAAATAACGAGTCAATTTTCACCTGGGCGGTTCTAGTGGATATGTCGTCTGTCGTGAATAAAAAAAGTGGTGTTAAGGGAGGAATGGCTTGACCAAAACCCCACCTAATATCACCAGGGGGAGGGGGGATCAAAAGATTAGCCGAAAAAATCTCGCGTGATTTATGCAAAAAAATCTAAGTTTTACCAATGTAAATGTTATTGAACTATGATTTTCAGGGTAACCCAGGAGAACTCAACTACAGCTATGCTATTCTCTTATTGACACATTCGACGCTGCGTTCGTCAACGAGCTCGATGTCGAGACAGCCTTGTCTAAAATCCTAGCTGTTTGATTTGGCATTAGGAATCGAGGCTGTGAGCGAGCTTGTGGGCGAGTTCGTCGCTGTTTTTCGTTAGAGAATACGAAGTTCGTCGACGCAATGTAGTTCCAGCTCACGCCGCATTCGTCGCCGAGCACTAGTGTCGTTTAAGGTACATTAGTGAATACCATTTTTAGGCTCGACGCTGCCGCAGCACTGACACAGCGCTGACTGTCTCCATGCGGGCACGCGCAGTGTGCGCCGGCGCCGTCCCACAGGCACAGCTCTGCGCAGCCGCCGTTGTGGACGCTGCACGGTTGTCGCCGTGCAGTGCAGTACTCACGCGTGCAGTTGTGCAAGTCAGCGATGTCTCCATGCGGGCACGCGCAGTGTGCGCCGGCGCCGTCCCACAGGCACAGCTCTGCGCAGCCGCCGTTGTGGACGCTGCACGGGTTGATCGCTAGCCCGGATGATGGCGGTGGGAGGGTTTGGGACGCGTTTGACCAGATCTGTATGTGGTATGGTAATTGTTTCAGAGGTGTGAACAATAAATAGTATAGATATCAGTGTAGTCACAAGTATTTTATATCACAAAGGCAGTGGCGTAACAATCGCGTGGCAGGGCTGGCAAAATGCCACGGGCCCCCGACCCAAGAGGCCTAAATTTAAAATTAAACTGAGTACAATGTGACGATTTTTCCTGATAGGGCCCCATCAAAATAATTTGTATAGTTACGGCACTTCACAAAGCCTACAAAAATATGTGTATATTTTTGTAGCTTTCGTGCAATCAGCATCTACGCATATGGAGGGGCCCGAAGCGGTCATACTTTTGCAATGCAAACTTTTGTCTTTATTACACACATGCGTTGATATTTGAGACTGCCTGTACAAAAAAGATTCTGGAAGCGTGCTTTTATAATAACAATACTCTGTTAAATATGAATAACAAATAAATGTGGAATCTTACGAATAGGTCCTTTAAACTGTCGCCAGCGTTCTCGAGGAGGACTTCATAGTCGCTGATATTCGTGAGCGGTGCCGACAGAATGCAGCCGCGTTTCCACATACTGAAACCAAAAACCGATTTACAATGCCATGTATAGACGTGGTGTTTTCTTTCCCTTCGGTTTTTCATAGAAACAAATCACGAGGAACATCAGTGTCTATTACACAGAAGCTAATTGAGACGGAAAAGTTATTTCAGTCGTTTATATACGATCAAATAGGATCATATAAATTTGTAATAAGGTTTGAGACTAGCGTAGCGGTAGGTAGACGGCGAAAGTAGCGGAGTCTCGTAAGGTGTAGCTGTGCTACGCAGGTGCGATATCGACCGTCGTAGCGCATTCAGAGACTCGTAGCACGTGCAGTACTCACGTATCTATCCAGTATAGGCGGTATTTGTGGACGGTGACGGCGGCGGGGTGCAACGAATCGCTACGCTATGTAAGTGGGCAACCGTCGAAGCTCGTAGCATACAAACTTGTAGCACGTCCAGTAAGCACGACTCGTAGCGGGCCGTCGCGCTTCAGGTGAGCGACATGCAGAGACTCGTAGCACGTGCAGTACTCACGTGTCTATCCAATAAAGGCAGTTGTGAATGGTGATAGCGGTGAGGTATCGCTGCGTTATATAAGTGGCCAAGCGTATACAGATTCGTAGCACGTCCAGTACGCCCGTGTCGTAGCGGGTCGTCGCGCTTCAGGTGAGCGATCGTCGTAACGCGTGCAGAGACTCGTTGTAAGTGCAGTACTCACGTGTCTATCCAATAAAGGCAGTTGTGGACAGTGATAGCAGTGAGGTATCTTGTAGGGAATCACTGCGCTATGCAAGTGGGCGACCGTCGTAGCGCGTATAGAGCACAGACGTAGTATGTGCTGTCACATGTTTATCCAGTATACGCGATGGTGATAACACAGAGGTGTCGTAGCATGTCGCAGCCCTTCATGTGAGCGACCACCGTAGCGCATGCGACACCTAGTACATGCAGTACTCACGTGTCTATCCAATAAAGGCGATGTTTGTGTACGGTGACGGCGGCAGGGTGTCGTAGCGGGTCGCCGCGTGCTACGCAGGTGCGAGCGCGACCGTCGTAGCGCATGCGCCAGAGGGAGACGTCGAAGGTGTCCGCCCAGTACACCATCTCGTTCTAGTGATGAAAAATTTACATTAAATTTTACAGTAGTTTTAGAAAACTTGTTAACGTAATTCGAATGGTTTCTTATAGACATGAGTTACATTTATAGTCCATTATAGGAACTCACAGATAATTATTGCAAAGATATCAAGCCCCTGTTTACCTACTCATTTTCGTCCCATTTCTCTTTTGCCATTTCTCTCAAAAAATCTTGAGGCAGCAGCTCATAAATAGATATCCAAATTTATTCATAAAAATATCCATTATAGGAACTCACAGATAATCATTGTTATAGTCATTTGGTATTAGTATATCTTTAATACTTATGCGAGTTGAGCACCAACTAAAATGTTTCTGTTTGGCCCAATGGTTGACTGGTATAGAATGCCTTTTAGCATTACCGCCATTTGTGCAATTTTCTTTGTTTTGTGCAATAAAGTTTAAATAAATAAATAAATCACATTATACATAAACAATAGATATAGTTACGCACTAACTTTTGAAAACAAATATCTTCAAGGCAAGAGTGAATAGGTATCTCATAGATAAACGTTCTCCACCATAGACTGCATCATCACTTACCAGCTGGTATGATCGTAGTCAAACGTTTACCTATTATGACTAAAAAAATTGTCTTCAAATCCAAATCACTGTGATGCGGTCTCATTGGCCGAGCTCCCACAGATCCGCTCCGCTCCGCGTCAGTGGAGCCGCACTCCATATAAGGATAACACAACAATTACAGTTTTAATATATATAATAAATATAAGGGCCTCGGCAAAGAGTACGATTTTGTATCGTTTGACGTAGAAACTTTAGGTTCTTGGGGCCCCAGCGCACGCAAATTGTTTGCTGAGATCGCGAAACGTCTGGTTGATGTAACTAAAGACCGAAGAGCTGGCGACTTCCTCGCACAACGCATCAGTATTGCGAGGAAATGCCGCCAGCATCCTCGGTACAATGCCACAAGGGCCAATCTTAGATATAGGTTAGGTTAAGGTGGATTCTACCCTATCCCTGCCGCTTATCTGCTAAAAGATGGCGCTACAATTGCACAAACACCATATTTTCGTCATTTTCTGCTAAACCGAGAATCAGAGTTAACATGTTTTGAGATACGCGCACGAAGCAAAAAATCTAATGTTCAAATTGATAGCAATCTGCACAAAATACTGTTCTTCTAAATCGCAATAATGCAAAAACTAGAAAATTATGTAATTTTACCCTGTAACGCACACTACTACACCTCCCGTCAGTACCCAATGTCAGTTGTACAATCATTACTCGTTAATAAACTAGATGGCGCCAGTTAAAAGAATAGCTTTTCTAAATGGTCTAAGTTCTAACTAGAGGGCGCCAATTAGGAAATGACTTTTATTGTATTGTATATTTGTGAAGCAAAACCAACTGTTGGTTTGGTATATAAATACCTACTTTAACTGTACAGATATAACAACAGCTGTAGTAAAGAAGTTATTCCCGAACTCTCAGGATAATACCTATCCGTCGCCGTTATGACTTATGTACAACTCTTTAGAGTATTATATTCTTTGGTACAGCTACTTACTGGTAAATAAAATAGTTATCAAAGATAGTTACTTATGTTCCAAAACACTAGTATTCACCGCAGCGGGTCTCTATTCGCTAGGAACAATGTGGCAATATAATTACGAGTATGAATTGACCTAAGAAATTCATATTATTATAATACAAATGATCAACGGCACTAGCACATATCGTGCATGACAGGAACCTTGTCGCGGCTACCCGTCCCTTTTTGATTACATTGATTCAAAAGAGATGAGAAGTTGCGAGTAGGTCACAAATTGCTGCCAATGTTGTTGTACAAGATGTGCTAGGGCCTCAAGTATAATAAGTAATAAAATGTGTAGATATTTTGGGTAGTTCTATGGAGTTAGAAGATTGAAGAAATATATATATTAGACATGTAGTAGTAGACCAAATTGAATGATCTTTATCGGACATTTGGATTTTAGACCTTGTTGGAGTAACATTTATAGTATTACTAAATGTTAGCCTACATACCTACTATGTTAGTCTCCAACTAACATTTTACATTACATAATATGTAAGGATAGTGTTATCCTATCTAAGTTTACCTACATTTTCGCCTACCATCCCATAAGATGCTAATAAATTGTCCGTTATCAATTAAAAGTAGGTTAGGTACGAGTACTTACTTAAATACAAACGCAACGAAGATTTTCCAGACACAGGCGAACAGCTGGACGCTCAATTTTCGGATGCTTTATACAAGGTGCTGTATTTCCGTTGTCAGAGAGGTTTTAGGAGTTTTAGGATGCAGAGTAGTTAGACCCGCTAGAGTTTAGTTCATGTTTCAGAAGTACCTAGGCATTGTTACAGTAGCTAATACCTACTATTTTACGCGGTTTCAACATTTTTCATCACATTTGCTTTCTAAGCGCGCCATTGCTTGCATGCATAGTGGGAGTAGGTAATAGAAAAGTGAAATTCCTTAGGGAATACCAATATTTCGTTTTTTAACATATTTTTTGTCCGCAAGTGTTACAAAAAACATTGTATGCATCACAATCGGTAAGAGGCATACCTACTAACTCGAGTCATCAAAAGCCCTCTGCCTACGGCGTCGGGCTTCTAACACTCTCGTTAGTGATACTGTACTTACCTCCCTAGATGCACAATGTACTATTATCGACCCCTCTGAAACATTTAAAAACCTTCTAGAGGGACTCGGTATTCTAACCTCACGGGAATGTAGGTATTTGTTTCTTGGCCACCTATTTAGTGTAGCCGACGGCAATGGTCAAATGGTTGATAGTGGCTGTTTTCCTAGCTGTAGATGTTTGTCTGATAGCATTGCAACTGAATGTATTATAATCAAGTTTTGAAGGTAGGTAGGTAGGTACTTCTTGAACCTAGTATCTACAAAACGTACTAGAGAGGGAAAGGATACTTTCAGGCACTGTGTGCTTACCATAAACTGCCGCAGCGTTTTTAACGCGGACTTACTTTCCATCCCGCCCGTAATCGCGTCTTGGGGCGAGCCAGCCGTATAGAAAGCACCTATGTAAGTCCGCGTTAATAACGCAGGGGCAGCTCATGGTACGGCTACTGGTTCCACAGGAGGCGAGTAAGGGATGATTTGTCGACTTTTTTCTCGCTCAATAAACAAAGAGAAGACATAGATCCTATGTCAGTAAAATTAACAAATATACCTATATTATATGTAGATGATCGTTGGCTGTTCACACTGCCGCTTCCTCAGTGAGGGTTTTTAATATTTTTTCTGACACTGGGGCGGTGATATGGCGTAAGGACCAACAAACTGTCAAAATAAATACGCGAATTGAATTTTCTATATATTTTGTGGTTTATTTATTCTTAAAACCATTACATTAGGAATAATGTTTTCTAAAATAAATAAACTTTTCCAAATCAATACCCATGCAATGCCTTTAGTACCTACCGTTTGGTATTCGGATTTGATAGCTGGCTGCCAAATGGGAAATATAGTTTCCCGTCTGGTAGGATGAAATGGGACTAACTTTCCCATCTGGATTTGGTACAAACCTGGATACAAACCGGTAATGATAAGTCCCGATTTAAAGCCAGTTACCTATTGCGATTTTAATCCCATTTCGAAGCTGGTTTAGTAGCCAATCTACTAAAGGATGAAATGAACAAAGTTCTAGTAATTTTGTTTAGTGTCAGTCATTTTGAGTTCCTGTTTAGGACCCAATCTTCAGTTCGGCGACCTTTTTCTAGTCGTCATACATTTATAAAATTAATAAACTCCAAATGTAACCGTTATAATAACGGGACCAGATCCTGACTTCGATCGATTCATATTGCATTATTTAGTACTGAATTTGTATTATTTGGTACCTGTTGTAAAAAAAATTGTACCTCTTCTATTTCAAACTTACATTCAATCAGTCTGGTCCCGCCATTATAACGTTATAATGGCGGAACTAGGTTCTGAATTCGATCGATTCATATTGCATTATTTAGTACTAAATTTGTACTATTTGGCCTGTTGTAAAAAAAATTGTACGTATTCCATTTCGAAATTATACTTCAAATAGTCTGGTCCCGACATTATAGCGTTATAATGGCGGAACCAGATCCTGAATTCTGTCCATATTCTGTCGATTCATATTGCATTATTTAGTACTGTATTAGTACTATTTAGTACCTGTTGTAAAAAAAATTGTCCCTCTTCCATTTCAAAATTATACTTCAAATAGTCTGGTCCCGCCATTATAACGTTATAATCGCGGAACCAGGTCCTGAATTCTGTCCATTTTCTGTCAATTCATATTGCATTATTTAGTACTGAATTTATACTATTTGGTACCTGTTGTAAAAAAAATTGTACCTCTTCCATTTCGAAATTATACTTCAAATAGTCTCGTCCCGCCATTATAACGTTATAATCGCGGAACCAGGTCCTGAATTCTGTCCATATTCTGTCGATTCATATTGCATTATTTAATACTGAATTTGTACTATTTGGTACCTGTTGTAATTGAAATATAATTTTGAAATGGAAGAGGCTCTAATTTTTTACAAGAGGTACCAAATAGTACTAAAAATAGTACTATAAATTCAGTACTAAATAATGCAATACGAATCGACAGAAAATGGACAGAATTCAGGACCTGGTTCCGTGATTATAACGTTATAATGGCGGGACCAGACTATTTGAAGTATAGTTTTGAAATGGAAGAGGGACATTTTTTTTACAACAGGTACCAAATAGTACAAATTCAGTACTAAATAATGCAATATGAATCGATCGAATTCAGGATCTGGTTCCGCCATTATAACGTTATAATGGCGGGACCAGACTGATTGAGTATAACTTTGAAAAAGAAGAGGTACAATTTTTTTTACAACAGGTACTAAATAGTACAAATTCAGTACTAAATAATGCAATATGAATCGATCGAATTCAGGATCCGGTCCGCCATTATAACGGTTACCTCCAAATACCATTAGAATTTCGATATTTTATGTTCAGTGCCTATGAATCTGACAGCTGTTTGGACCACACGCCTATATAGCGTCGCCTGCAAAAGATCGAAAACCCTAACTTACTGGCCAACGATACAGTAAATGTAATAAACAGTAGCCGTACCATGACTTTGCAAGTATCGGTAACATTAGGTTTTACTAAATACGTTAAGCAGGCTATCGCGCTCGCTCCTATTTGTAAGCGCGAGTGCGATAGAAATGATAGAATGCACATATCGAGTAAAACCTTACGTAATTACGTATCCTTTACTTTCCAGCTCATGGCACGGCTACAGTACCTACCTACTCTTCTGTACTCTTCTGCTGAGAACGAATATTCGCTAAATCGAAATATTTGTGGCCTAAATATATGCATAGCCAAAACATAGGTTTCAATCTGCTGAGTATCGAAAGTTCATCGGCTCGTCTGTTCTTGTATCAACGTCTGTGCTAGGTACAAATTGTTTTATAGGTATCCATGTAGGAATACTTTGTAAATAGATGACGAATAGTACCTAATACCAAAGTTTGGAGCTATTATTAACGATTTAATCGAGATAATGGGTTGCTGAATGGTTGACACATACATATTATAGTTTTTATATAAGTACATAATATATTCTTGCTCTATATTCTATACTCTGTTTGGTTAGATATTTAAAAAAAGGTAAACAATCTTGCAGTCTCTTTTTATTGAAAACTACAAGTAGAAAATAAGTTTTACCAAATATACATAATTAGAGAGCGGATTCCAGGTAGCGATTTAAAGATTAATATGGATATGACTGTCATAAATTTATTATTATTTCTACACACAAAAAAATTATTGGGGCCATAAAAGTAAAACTATTTATCGATGCTTTTGTGAATATTAGGCAAAATTTATGATGGTTATAAATAAATTAATAAATAAAAAAAGTTTAGTAATTATTTAAATATTTTATTTAGTTAAAATCTTCTTATTTAATATTTCTTCTGCATATTGAAGAGTAAAAACTTTTGTTACGACCCAAAGGAAACAAAAATGAAAATAATTCGTTTCTACAATGCTCACAGAACAATTAATTTAATTCGAGGTTGTTTATTAATTCTTCCTCACAAACGAAGTCAAAGAAATAATGGTCGTAACAAAAGTTTTTACTATTCAATATGCAGAAGAAATATTAAAGAAGATCTTAAATAAATAAAATATTTTTATATATTTTTTATTTATCATTCATTTATAACCATCATAAATTTTGCCTAATATTCGCAAAAGCATCGATTAATCGTTTTACTTCTATGGCCCCAATACATTTTTTGTGTGTAGAAATAATAATAAATTTATGACAGTCATATCCCTATTAATCTTTAAATCGCTACCTGAAATCCGCTCTCTTCTCTATACATAATAATCGATACCTTTAGGCTCAAAGGGCGTAAACGCCAAATTGCTACTTTTCAAGAGAAGCAAAAAAACAAAAATATTTTAGAAAAAAAATCATAACTTCGTTGTTTTTTGGCAGAATAACTTAAATTTTGGCCCACGTACTTGACTTTTTAAGATAAACATTTTGAATATCAATCATTAAGGATAAATCAATAAATAAAGAAAAAGGATGTGTTATACTCCCTTAACTTTTTGAAATAATGGCGTTTACGCCCTTAAACTTCACATAATATGCAAAGAATGTAGGGAGTATTGGTTACTAAACGTTTGAGTTTTGGTCTAAATGGGGCGTATAACACAATTACCACAGTTATAATCGGCCTTATAAACTCATTCATGACATAGGCAATGCTCTGAATGGGTGTATAATACACCGTGGGATTAAAAAATACTTACAATCGATTACAAGGTTACTGCTTTAATTTAAAAAAATGTCTACAATGATTATGCTGTTGCTGTTAAATGTTTATATTTTTCTTTTATGTCTAGGGATAAAAATATGACAGTGCGTACTGTAAATTAAAAATGTCGACTGAAATTGAACGTAAATTTATACACAATGTCACCCATTTTTATCACATTATCTGTCAATAGTTTTTTTTCGCACTTGCAACATACGCCAGTATACAGGATACATAGATTTAGAATGATGGTCATTCGGTTCTATACTGTAGGTTTACTAACACAATAATTAACTGTTCATTCTTACTTTATAATTCGACTAATACCGCAGTTACCCGCGGCTTTGGCCTCGTTCTAATATCTATTCACTGCGTATTAATGTTTTCCCGCGATTATCTCGCGTTTGCCTTAACCGATTTAAGTGTGGTGGATGGTGCATTTACCCGCGGTTCGGCCGCGTTCTATCAATTTTTATCACGGTCTTTTTTAGAGCACCCCTACACCCTCAAAGAAATAATAAAATTATATTGATATTTTTCGAATTTTACCCCATCACACCATAACCGTGTACATAGTATTTCACGTCTGCCGCAAATTTTAAAATCGTTATTGTTTTTGTGATCTACGTCCCGATAAACCATAGAAACGATACCCAACTTGATTTTTTCACTTTATCACCCTTTTTACCTTTTTCAGGGGTTAAAGTTTCAAAAAATTCGCAACATATCTTTATTACTTTGAAGAATACTCCTACGAAGTTTCGGATAAAATAGTCCAACTAATCTTGTTTTGCCATACAAACTTTGGATCCCCAATGCACCCTCTAGGGAGTGAATTTCGACTTAACCATTTTTAGAGCACCCCTAATTCCTCAAAGAAACCTACGCACTAAATTTGGAATCTCTAGAACCAGAAATGAACATAAATAATAAAACTGTATTATTTTTTTCGAATTTTACCCCATCACAATACGTGCATAGTATTTCACGTCCGCCGCGTTAAAATTTTAAAATCGTGATTATTTTCGTGATCTACGACTCGATAAACTATAAAAACGATACCCGTCTTGATATTTTCACTTCGTCATCCTTTTTACCTTTTTCAGCGGTTGAATTTTCAAAAAACCTTAAACATACCTTTACTCAATTACTTTAAAGAATACTCTTGCGAAGTTTCGGATAAAATAGTTCAACTAATCTTATTTCGCCATACAAACGTTGGACCCCCATTTCAACCCCTTAGAAGGTGAATTTTGAAAAATCCTTTCTTAGTGCTCGTCTACACTATAAAAGGAACCTACGTGCCAAATTTGGATTCTCTAGGACCAGGAGTTTAGGCTGTGCGTGCAACTTTGGCAGGGAGCTTCTTCTTTTATACATATAAGATAATGACAATGAATCATTAACTATCGTACTTATAGGTAAACAGTACGTAAGCAGTTTTGCAATAATAAAATAACTTGGCAAGTCTAAAAGCCATAATTTGTATATTTCTTAGGGCGTATAAGTCAAAAAGTTTTGTTATCATAGGGCGTAAGAGGCAAAACATTACACAATTCCGAGACGTACACACACATTAGTAACCTGTTAAAGTACTAATGCAATATGCCTTAAAATAAACAGATACCATCATAGAAATAAACATCTTTAACCGATTTACAGTACCGGACTGATTCCATAAGAGCTCCGAAAACAGAGTTTTGGTCGGAGCTATAAAAAAACCTATCCTATGACATTAACATTGATTGACATATTTTACATTAATTTGTCACATTAACTGTACACTTTCATTTCAATGAGTACCAATCGCGGTAATCGAAGATTATCACATGTCATTACGTACTTAACAATATTGTGAAAAAAGACTTACTTATTATTTCGTAAGAGTTAATAACCAATAATTCATCCAATCTAAACGATAGAATCTGTACTAACATCTACATAGTATTATTATTAGCTACCGTTTAGACAACTAATTATCGCTGACAATATGTATAGGTAGGTATTGTTACATAAAAGTGGGTAATGAGTATATTAAAATACCTATTTTATAAACGCACCATCCCGGATCCCATCCACATAAAGAAACACCTTATTATAATATACTAAAAATAGGTAAGTCTAATGCAAACTTATCAATATACCTTAGAGAAACAAACGACGACGGGCAGCTAACATCAACTCGCATCTTTTTGTCGCATGAATACTATCTCGCTTGCACATAGGGCTATCAGCGAGGCGCAGCATGCCTTACTACGTTAGGGCTTATGAGTAATTTTAAAATTTGCAATGCATGGATACGGGCGTATGAACCTAATTTAGCCTACTAGAGTCATACTACCTAAATTAAGTAGCATAATTTCTACGTCGTATGAGCTTGTTTAGTTTTGTAAGATAAACATTTTATAACAACTTGGTTATAAGACCTCTTTGTTTTTTTTATTACCGAACTTATCACCTAAATAAACAAAAAATTGTGTAAATATATCAAATACGCCTCTTGCTTTTAAAAAATCTCCTAGAAATACGTGGGTCGTATATGCCCTAAATTGTCGAATTTCGTAGTTTTAACTACACATATCGATAGAGAAAAAAAAACTGAACAAAACTGCATTAAAAACTCGTTTTGGCCAAAATGGCGTTTACGCCCTTTGAGCCTAAAGGTATCGATATAACAAGGGAATCAGGGAATCAATACAGTGATTTACATTGTTTTGATTCATTAAGTACCTAGTTTGGATTTTTAAATGCATTTTTCAACAAAAAGATAGTGCAAGATTTTTTACCTTTTTAAAATACCTAACCAAACAGAGTATAAGTGAGTCAATTTTACATTTTGTTTACAAGTGTGATGTTTGTGCCGGTGACCAATTACAATTGTGGCCTCGTTTATACGCTTTTCGACCCAGCGAATATTCGATCCGGTAGCGGTAGCAGTCAGCCATCCCATAATCTCGGTCACAAATATACGTCGATTGTCCAATCGAAACATTAATTTTTATTTTAGGATATATTATTATTTCTACGATTTTCTACACAACGAATATTCAATCCATAATAGCCACTCAATAGCTTTTGGTAACTGTGGTTACCAGCTGTCACTCTTATTTTACATAGGAATAAAAGTAGCAGTTGAGCCAACGGACTGCAAGATACTCCGATAGTGCGTACGTATCTCAGTTCCGATTCAAGAGTGACATACGAGGTTACTAAGAGTGGTGACAGTTTTCATAAGAACTCTACCTGAACTGCGCTCCACAGAATGTGATACTTTTCTGCGCAAGTGCAAGACTGAATTTTCATAGTAGGGGAGAGTGGGGTATAGTGGATCTCTTTTTTTTTACAAATGTTGTAGTGGTGTTATTTTTATTTGTAATTTTCTAGATACCTTATTGTCCCTTCTATTCCTTAGAGGACACATTTTCCAGCACAAGTATATAATTTACATATCGCTTTAAAATCATTTCCATTATAAAAAAGTGAAGTAAAGTTACCTCTTCAATCAAAAATCATAGAACAGTTCCTAGTTTGAGGTAAAAAAACTAGGAACAAGACTTTTCAGGTATAATTGAAAGTATCTTCCGTTATTTAGTTACTCCAATATTAGTATCACACAGACGAGCAAATTCGTAAAAAAAGAATACCGGTTTATTAAAGCGATAAATAAAGCTAATGCAAAATATTCACCGTGCACCATTATTCACTGTACCCCACTCTCCCCTATTTTTCTGCACAGTCTGGTTGCTACTGTATGCAGATATTTTCTCGCATAATGCATTCGCATAATATAGTTTGATGTTGGTGTTGAAATGTAGACCTTTTCTTTAACTTTTGTCGGTTTCGATCACCGACACTCATGTAGAAAATGCTCACTTTCATCACTTGTATTCAGTAACAATATTTATTCGGCAAAACACAGCTCAAATTATAATTACAACATTGCAGGCTGTGAAATTAGACTTTGTATTACTTACCTTCAAAAATTTTGTAAGCAATCTTGACATGTGACTATTAAAAAAATACTACTGAATAATAAGTCACAGCAGCAAATACGTACCATTTACATTATTTTAGATGAACACCAGCATAATGTATGCTATCATTTATACCCTGTTGCATTCATAATTAAACATTTTGACGCCACGTCCAAACCAAAAACTTTTACTCAGACGCCATGTCGCCAAAATGTCAAAACTAAATATGAACTTTACGCAAGTGACTGTAGGTATGTATTGCTCTGTGGATGGTAACTTATATATTGGTCGGCGTTGAACCTGCAATGTCATAGTAATTGGCGTCCTAAAGGATAATGGTTGTCAATGAACAGTGATATGATATAAGAAAGAGTTCGAAGTTACAAAACGAGAAGTTTGTCGTTTATAATATGAAGGATCCACGGAAATATACTTTAAAAAATCAGGACAAATTCACACCTTATCCTCTTAAAAGTAAGATAGTTTTTCCTTGAATTGCCCCTTTTTGAATTGACTAGACATTTTCTTTCCGTGGACCCTTCATATAATAATGAATGAATCCGACAAAAACAATTGAGCTGTGGCAGAATGTGGTCATCGTTTGCCTACTTAGAAATAATAAAAAACAGTTTTATAATTATTGAACGAAAAGCCTAATTTGAAATACTAACACTAACAACGTTAAAATGTATACTTGTGTCTTAATATATCTATCAGTCAATTATTGCGATTACCAGAGGAAAAAATATTCTTAGTTGAAGTCTTTTACGCAATGTACATATACCTTCCTTCTAAAATATATTATAAGGGCGGATTTTTGTTTTGATGTCGTATTTTTAAATTTTCCAAATTTGGACTTTTTTATTTTTTCTACTCAGAATCACGAACTCTTTCGATCCTTACAGAAATAAAAAAGGCTCCCAAAAAAATCCAATCCATTCCATCGAGTTACTATTTTCCATACACTTTTTTCGACTGTAACTCAGTGGAAAAAATGTATGTATTTTTCGGGACACTTTTTTCTGCTAATGAGGATCGAAAAGACTCGTGATTCTGAGTAGAAAAAAATCCAAACTTAGAAAATTTGAGAAAACTAGAACTAAATAAAAATCCGCTTATGTATGATTGACTTTACTTTGAACTTGACAAATGATTTTTTGCATTTGATTTCAATCTTGCTACGTTGTCACTCTTCGTGATATAATTTTCTTATAATACATTATTATTATAATAATGTCGAAAATTAAACAGTATATTTCCACAAACATTGTACTTAATTAATTAAAAACATATGAATGTTTCTTGTCACCAAGTTCAATACCATTTTCTTGAAACGTGTTCCGTTACATTTTCATTAGGTTTTTTCCGCTGAAGTATCTTCCCAATCTTCAACTGTATTTCAATATTGAACTGAAAAAATATGATTGTATAAATGTAAGTATGGTTGCGAGAGTTACTCGAATGTCACTTCAACATTGACTTTATAATGTCATGTCATTGTCATAGATTATTTACATTTTTGATCTCGAATTCCATTTCAGAGCTTAGGGTCGCGTCGCCGATTACGGCGTGGATAACTAACTATACAGGGTTACTTTATCACCGGTACAATAAATTTTCCCACATAATTGGTATCGATAAAATATTAGTAAAATTGACAGTCATATTTTTTTCATTTATTATTAATTTATCCTTCATGCAAATGTAAAATAATGGGCTCGCTAATGACAAGACGTAGAGGGCGGCGGGTAGGGGCGAGCGACCTGCAGGCCGGCGCACGAGTTGGCAACATAGCAGTTATCTTACGAGTATCTCGGTGACTAGGTCACGGTCAGTCCCACGGTTGACGTAGGTGTGTGCACGCGCGCCGTATCGTACTACCTTCAGTCGGAAATTGCTCGTACGAATGGTTCGTAGTTATTTTCTCATTGGGGAAAATACAATGGCAGCTCACTCATACGCTGAACAAAGTGTGCCCCGCCTGGAAAATGCCAGTGTTAAGACCAGCCAGGTCAACAGATTTGACCTCGTGTGACTTTTTTTGTGGGGTGAGGTGAAACGGCGGGTATACGTTGAAGGGGCCCAAAATTACGAAGACTTAAAAAGTCAAATAATAAGTGCATTTTGATGAACTCAACAGTGAAAACTACAGACTTGTGATGGGAAATATCGAAGGAAACATTCATGTAAATTAATTAATAAGTATGAGAAATGGACTCCATTAATTAGGTATGTTTTTTGATTCCAATCATTGTACATAAAGTTGATTTCAAATTTTGAAATACGCCTCAATGAAGAAAGTTTCTGTCCTACTTTGTAATTTTATTACGTTTCCCAGACATAATTTAAAACATTCGACAAACTTCACACAGAGAAAAAATTCTTTATTTTGACGGTCCTAAGCCCGTGGAAGTATGAAGGAGGATTTGGGATCTAGTAAGATATTTTTGCCAAGTCATAATCATAAGTTGATACCCGGTGCACATTACCGCCGCCGCTTTTCCAACCCGCCATGCCGCGTGCGATGACGTTTTAAACAAACAGTTGCCAGTTAGTGTGTTTTGCTAGTTATGCACATTGATAATGCGCAATGCGTCCAAATTTCCCGTTAGGTTTGCGGATAAGTTCAAACACTGGTATTTCAGTTTTTTGTTCTAACAAAAATGCTAGTATTCTGTAACTATGTATTACGTATGTTGATTTTTTGATTATACTGGGTTATTTTTTCATCAGTACAAATACTCTAGGGGGTGTATAAGTAAGTCATAATGAACAACTTTTACTAAGGGGCCGAATTCAGGTTCGGCCCCATAGTAAAAGTTGTTCATTTTGACTTACTTATACAGCCCCTAGAGTATCTGTACTGGAGAAAAAATAACCTTGTATATAAATATATTATCAGTGAACGCACATAAACCATGGAAACATCCTGTCCGTGCAATTATGACCCAACGCAAACTACTCTTGAGTGGGCGTTCCTAAAAAACTACTCCTGGAGCTGTTTCAGTCTGGCCAAGTTGACAGTAATTGACGGACGTCTGAATGCGTTTCTATAAATAACGGTAAAAATTAATTAAAAAGGCCTTCATGTGCTGTAGGCTGGTGTAAAAACAGTTATAGTAATTCTAAGGACAGGGGAATTACTTTTCACGTGTCATAAAACAGATAACTTCGGTAATTTTGAATATAAATATAATAATATTTATGGCATTTTTCTATACTACCGTTCTAAACTAAAACGTCGTAAGTCCATACAATTTTACAATAGCATATATGACGTTTTAAAATGGTTGTATACTATAGGGATGTCGTTATGCCCAATAAAGCAAGTTTTTTTAACTAACTGAGATTTGATTTCAACATATTACATTTTAATGAATTCCTTTTTCACTTTCATGGGATTGATTGAACTACCTATTACCATACCTGGGATAACTGGGGGCAAGTTATAGGGATTTGATATCGATTAAAGAGATGTCGATATAATTATAATAAAATATGTGCTTATTGAACATTATCGATTACAGTACAGAGGTTCGATGTCATATCTGATATTGGGCCTCTTGTATGCAGATGTCATTTTAATCAAAATTACAATTTAAATATTGATATTTTAATATTAATTGTATATTTTGAAAACTAATTTAAAATAAACGCGTAACTACCCGTTTAAACTTATTTTTTATTTTAATTGAAGAGTAAGTACCTAATATTTATTTATGTCGAATAACATTTTGATGTTGTCATTTACAATAACATCGATATATATTTAGTCGATAAAATATTTGGCTACATCACTTTCGTATAAATGCCCCGAGTTATCCCAGGTATGCCTATTACCTGTGCAAAAGTGGGTACGTAGTTCTCAAATTTATAACTAACTTGAATATTTTCATTTTACATCGCATTTTAATTTTTTCCATTCAGATTACCGCAAGATGCTGTTCGTACTGTTCGTAGAGACAAATGGGTAAAAGGTGTCCGATTAGAGAGACGAGAAAATGATTGGATGCCTAGCAAAAGATCTATAATTGGTTCTCTTCATTTCAAAGATGAAGACTATCTTTTACTTGTCTAAAAAGGGGTTTACGCAGCTTAATAAGACCGCCATGCTGATTTGTACTGTAATCGATTTGTACTCATCAATTGACTGTTGTCATATGAAATAGTAGATTGTACAATAAGTGCATAAAGTGACCCATTTTCAACCGATGCAATTTTTTGGTCTGAGCGAAGCACAGAGCACGGACCTCTTTAGTGTGTGACCTTAGAGATAGAGGCGGCCTTGGCTGTAATTTTCATAGAAATCGACCGTGTCAGGTAATTTTGACATGTTAATGTAAATAGTGTTGTGGTATGACTCGATATTTTTATCGATAGATTAAAACCAACAGTTATTTGACTAAAAATGTTACTTGAAAAAAGCTATTCAAACATTCTCATTTTTAAAATCTCACTAAAATGATGTCGTTATGAATGATACAAAAAGAGTAAAATTTATACATTTATTTGAATTTATATTTACAATAAGTACCTATTTACATTAAGTTGTTAGCTTTAAGGTTAAAGTTTTTATCCGTGCGCTGACGGAGTAAGAATACAAAAATCACCGCCCCTCTCTTCCCGTGGGTGTCGTAGGAGTCGACTAAGGGAAATACTGAGTATCCAGCTTCTCAGCCGGTGGTAGGGTATTTTTACTAGTACCCGCCTGGTTGGCTACCACCGTACATTCGGTGTAAACGCCCGTGAAATGACTTACCTTCGTGTTTGCCGTGTTTCGGGGTCAGCCGGTGTATTTACCAGCATCTAGCGGGCCAGCAAGGCGGTGGCAACTAACAGGTTACTGATTGTCTCCTGTTCGTTGCCGCCGCGATTTGGGCTCTACTTTTCACTTACGATCAGGTGGAGTGGAGCCACTTTGTTGTGCCAACGTTATTTTTATTGGGTCGGTAACGCGCATGTGACACCCTGAGGTTGCAGGCGCCCATAGGCTACGGTGACTGCTTTCCATCAGGCGGGCCATATGCTTGTTTGCCACCGACGTGGTATAAAAAATAAAGTTAAACAACAAGTGTTAAGGGTAAGGTTAAACAACAGGCGGTCTTAAGACCGCCTGTTGTTTAACCTCTGTCTAGTTATATATGTTACCTTTGCATTGGTTTGTTTGTTCAAGGTGTGCAAACTATATCTACTTATATTACGTTATAAAACGCAAAAAGAAAATGTAGGTATATCGTAGGTCCTTAAATTAAAATATTAAAATTGTAACTATAAATGGGAACTAAAGTTAAACGATCAACTGTAAGGAGTTTAGATGGTTAGGTAATTTAGGTATCTCGTGACATTTAGGTATTATATATGAGGACAGATTAACTAGATGTATAAATGTATAAAGATATTTTTAAATTCGTAGATTGTACCGTTTCACGTTTTCTTGAAAGATTATCAGATGGGTTACTTGGGACAAGAAACACCTGGGAATTTACATACTTAAATTAATATGTATTAACAGATAATAATAATAATAATAATAAACGTTTATTTTCAATGCCAGTTATAAATAATAATAATACAGTTCTATCAGACTCCAAACTAGGCTGAGCCTGTATCTTGGAAATCTGCGAGAGCGATTGACATTTGCAATTTGAAATTTAAAAAAGCAGAATCTTAGCGTTTAATGAAAATAATACTAACTTAATTGAATAATACTAACTATGATCTCATCAAAATAATCTAATTGAATCTAATTACATAATCTAATTACTAATTTTGTTCGTATACAGGTGTGTATATGTGTGTCGTGTATGTGTGTGTGTGTGTATGTGTGTGTATATGTAGATGAAAGAAGAGGGGGGGGGGGGGGATATACTTTATTTATTGTACCTTTATCAAGCCTGGGTAACCAAATTTTCAGTATCAGCATACGATAGAGTGTAAAGCCATTTCGTTATCTTATTTTTCAAATTTGAAGCTGTTAGATCTTTGATATCGAAGACCTTGCAAATACTGTTGTAGGTGTAGGCGTGTGCAAATACTGGAGACCTCCTGGCTAGTGCAGATCTAATAGATGGTAAAGGAGCCTTAAATGTTCTTTTTTGTACTAAATCCTCATACATAGCAGAACGCAATATGGACCGGTGTGTACGAGTGACTGCTTTTACAATAAAAAGCTGTCTCACCCTCAATAACTTAGCCTCTGAATACAGCTCATTCGTAGAAAATCGAAAGCGCTTATTGAGCATGACCTTAATAACTGCTCTCTGGGCGCGCTCAAGTGTGATTAGATGACTTTTCGCTGTGCCACCCCAGACAGCGATCCCATACTGCATCACAGACTGGCATAATGCATGATACACAAAGCGTAGAACATCACGAGTGGAACAATCCCTAAGCTTTTTCATGACATAAATTAGTTTCCTTTCTCTTGCGGAGAGCATCGTAGTGTGTTGCTTAAAGGTGAGATTCTGATCAAATAGAATACCCAGATACTTTACATACTCGCATCTTGCAATCACTTCACAAGCGCAGGAATGGCCTAATCCATGGGCTTTACTTTTAAAACATAATAAAATTATTTAGCAAAGCTAACTTACCTTGTCAAACGCAGGATGGAGTTTTAAAGTTGGACAGGCATTGGATGACAATATAGATCTTGGATTTGTTTTTACAAAACAGTCATTTTGGAAGTGGTCCGAACAAATTGTGTCGTATTTTTGCGGAAACAAGTTCAACTTTCCAGTCGCCGTTATCCAGCGTTCTCTGACACATGGTTCTATAGGAAATCTAAAAATTAAGTCAGAATTTCTTAAACTATATGTTTTTGTATAGTTGCTTCATTGTCTGCACTCTATATAAATATTATATTATTGCTAAATATAAATAAATAAATAAACGTTTGGGAGACAGTCTCATACCAATCAACCTAGCCCCGAACTAAGCAAAGCTTGTACTATGGGTGCTAGGCGACGATATATATATGTACTTAAATAGACAAATACACATAATTATACTTACTTATACATAGGAAACGTCCGTAACTCGGGAACAAATTTTGAATTTCTACTAACACCGTTTAGCTGTAAGAGTTTACATAGACTATCGATAACAAATTCAGCGTCGTGTCTCTTCACTATGTCTCTCGCCCATACTAATTTTATATTGAATTTAATATAACTTTTTTTACTTACCTGTGATAGGAAACGTTTGAATTTTGTTTATTAACGTACGTAGACTGGTTCCTGCACCAGATTACAGAGCAATGTGGCATTCTTGGTATATTTTTATAGTTTATATACCCATGACGTCCCGAGAGGTACTGACAGCACATATGCGTAAAACGCATATGCGCGGCACGGGTTTTGTCTGTCACGCCGTCTCTCTATAGGCGCCCTAAGAGTTCCAACCTCCTTGGAGCGAAGCGAAGACCAAAATAGTAGACGAGGATAAAAATAGACATTTATGCCCGTGTTGTAACTTTTCACTTCGTTTGCGAGGAAAGAATTCATTTTCAGTACAGTCGCCATCAGATATATGGTAGCGGCCGAGGTCCCCAAATAAATCGGAGCAACGGTAAATTTCAATAAATTCGTTACGTGAGAAAAGGGCAATGATTTGGGAGCGTGTAATTCGTCATAAATTTAGGAGCAGTCACTTTTCAATAAATTCGTAACGTACAAGTAGGTAAAGATATCGGAACGAACATGACTCAAAGATATCGAAGCAGCCAGGATGATCATAAAGATCGGAACATTTATAGGAAATACACCTTAAGTCTGCGTCACATAGTTTATTTTAATTTGTTACTATGTTGTCACTACTACTACTTTAAGTTGTCAATGTCAAAGATGATTTTGACGACTGTTGTGGGTGAGTAAATGAGTTTCCTAGATAAAAGAGAAGTTTTCAAGCATCATTATCGAAAAATGCATAAATTCAATTTTGATTTTTTATTGATGTTATCATTTTAATATGGGATAAGTAGGTAAATAAAATCGTAAAGCTGGCAAATTATTTATTTGAACGGAACTATAAAAGTATAAAGGGTGAACAGAATACCTAAAAGTCATTTGCGGATCCTATTTTACCACGGTGACAACTCCCAGAATTGTAAATTGACTGTTTCTCCCATTGCAGGCGTCCATGAGCTACGGTTACCACTTATCATCAGACGGGCCGTGTGGTTGTTTGTGTTTCAAATATATTGCAAGAACTTTTAGCAATCAACAATAAATACCGTCTTTTTAGCGAAGCAAAATTATATATTGTCACAAAAATACGACTGTCGCGAAATTCCAACATAGATCGAACCTCATATCAAGAATTTACGAAAATCGTTCTAAACCTTGTGACAATTGTAACGACTTTCCGAAAGTAAAATAGTACATTACGATACAAGTGCGAAAAAAATCAAGTGGAGTGGAACGAGTGGAGATAAATTAAGGCCCGACCGAAGGGAGTGCTTTAAATCTACACGAGTTACGAATGTCCTTGTCGCTTTTATTAGTGATAATTGTATGTTGGTGGCAAACAGGCACACGGACCGTCCGATAGTAAGCGGTAAACGTAGCCTGCGGAGGCTTGTGACATCAGAAACAGTCATATTATACAATTATTGTCAAACTTGTCATTATGGCATTGTTTGTATGTTGGGTCAATAGGGTTATTAAACAGAGATACGTTTGTGCTACTGTTGCTTTACTAAAATACAGGCTGGCTCATTAAAATCAGTCAGTATGGGAATGTCTGAAACTATCGGACATACGAAAATATGTTCTTAGGAACCATATCATCGATTGTAATAAACAGAAAAACTGCATTAATATATAAAAAAAAAAACTATCTAGCAGGAGAATCGAATCCGGTTGTTTTGAAAAAATAAACTTATCTGCACTATTTCTATTCGGAAATCCATTGTGTAGGTCTTAAGCAGTAATAGTATTTGTTTTTAGGAACCATATCTATCACCGATTTTGATAAAAAAACTGCATTTATACATTAGCAAAAAAACGCGTTGAATATGTGAAAACAATGTATTTTATTCATTTTAGACATCATGCTTCTTAGAGACATTTACTGTAAATGTCTCTACATTCCCATGCTTCTTAGAGACATTTACTGTTTTCACATATTCAAAACGTTTTTTTATTTCTAATGTATAAATGCAGTTTTTTTATCAAAATCGATAATAGATAATTATGATTCCTAAAAACAAATACTACTTAGTATGTCTTATAGTTTCAGAATTTCTCTTTAAAAAAATAAGTTTTAAGACAAAATATTATTAAATGACGTACTGACATTTCTATTACTCCCTAGGGAATTTCATTTTTCCATTACTCCCGCTATGCACGCAAGCAATGGCGCGCTTAGACAGCAAGTGTAATGAAAAGGTGACATTAACTGGCCCCCAAGATCGCCTGATTTGACAGCTCCTGATATTTTTTCTGTGGGGTTATTTAAAAGGATTTGTCTTTTCTAATTGGCCAACGAACCTTTAGCAATTAAAACAAAATACTCGAACCACGATCACTGAAATAACGCCGGAAATGTGTGAAAAAGTGATGAAAAATGCGATGGAAAGGGTTGGCATCTGCGATGCTACTGGAGGTGGATATTTGTCTGATTATTTTCCATGTATAATTTGCCGACCCAAAATAATTATATTTAGCCAGAGATACTTTATATTTTTTGTGTTATGTATAGAATAAAATTTCAAAAATAAAGTGTAGGTATATATCTAATTTGGCCACCCTGTATGACTATGAATATATTCTAGATTGACTTATACACTGTTGTGCCAACAGTACTTTCAAATCCCATTGTAATCGCTGTTTAATAATACCTAATTCAATATAATAAAATTATTACTCGAACTATTAATTGCGCCACACGACATCTCACGAAATTTTGCTTTGCTCCTTGTCCTACCTTTGTAAATTTTGGCAATACGTCAAAACAGCGGTTAACTAGACAACTTATTTTAATGATTTAGGCATAATATCTGTCCAATTTGCGAAAGAGACAGAAAGATATTTGTCACGATGACAAATGTCTACTCTTTTCGAAGAACGTCACAACAAACCACTCTGTTCTAAATTCAAATTATTGACAACCTATTCAAGACGTGTGGCTGACCATAAAGAATTTAAAGCGATGTGTATATGACAATAAGGTAGATTTTCCATAAATGTTGAGATATTTACGACCACCCTGACTGCTCAGATATTTCTGATTATCTCTGTGTTCCGATATTTTTGCCTAATTATACGTTGCGAATTCATTGAAAAGTGGTTGCTTCTAAATTTGTGACGAATTACATGCCTCTAAATTATTGCTCTTTTTCACGTAACGAATTTATTGAAATTTTACGTTGCTCCGATTTATTTGGGGACCTCGACCGCTACCATATATCTGATGGCGACTGTACATCAGCGCAGTACACAACCATTTTTAACAATAACTGCCAGCCATCTTCTTATCTACCGACGCATACCGCAAACGTCATCCAGCGGCCGAGTGGGGTGGGGTAATTCGAATTGGTGCGGGGGTGGTCGTGGCCTTTCTGTATGTAGTACTATTACTTATTCTGTGATTATGTTATTAACATACCTTCAATTATTATGGGCATTTACCTCCTAATGCGTCTATACGCATAGTTAATAGGAGAGGCCTACGTCCAGTAGTGGACTATCATAGGCTGATGATGATGATGATGATGATGATGATACCTTCAATTTAATTCACCTATTTCTAGCGAAAACTTTCCATATGTACAGAGCTTCTGAGATGGTTAGTAGCTGTAAGCATAATATGTCCGTTTCTACCAAATAGATATTGTGTTTTATGTTCTCTTTATCAGATTTGTTATTGTACCCGCGATAAAGACGTATGCATATCACTATCTCAAAAAAACTCCAAGTTCCCTCACACTTTCTCCGAATTTATTATGAGGCCCATATTGAGGCAGTGGACCCAATTGCTCATCAAGAGGATCCTAAAAAGCGAACACAAAATATCATTATCTCAAACCAGCTCAGAGTTCCCTCGCACTTACTCCAAGTACATCATCAGGCCTATCTTGTGGTATTCGACCCAACTGCTAATCCTAAATAGCCAACCTAGCATATCATTATCAGAACCAACTCAGAGTTCCCTCGAACTTCCTCCAAGTTCATCACCAGCCCCATCTTGTGGTATTTGACCCATGTTCACAAAGAGGATCCTCAAAAGTGAACACAACATATCATTATCTCAAACAAACTCCGAGTTCCCTCGCACTTCCTCCAAGTTCATCATCAGGCCTATCTTGTGGTATTTGACCCATGCTCACCAAGAGGATCCTAAAAAGCCAATAGAACATATCATTATCTCAAACTCAAACCAACCTCCGAGTTACCCCAAACTTCCTCCAAGTTCATCATCAGACCCATGTTGAGTATTTGACCCATGCTCACCAAGAGGGTCCTCAAAAGCCAACACAACATATCATTATCTCAATCCAACTCAGAGTTCCCTCGTAATTACTCCAAGTTCATCATCAGGCCTATCTTGTGGTATTTGACCCAACTGCTAATCCTCAAAGCCAACACAACATATCATTATCCTTAACCAACTCTGAGTTCCCTCGCACTTACTCCAAGTTCATCATCAGGCCTATCTTGTGATATTTGACCCATGCTCACCAAGAGGATCCTAAAAAGCCAACAGAACCTATCATTATCTCAAACTCAAACCAACTCCGAGTTACCTCGAACTTCCTCCAAGTTCATCATCAGACCCATGTTGAGTATTTGACCCATGCTCACCAAGAGGATCCTCAAAAGCCAACACAACATATCATTATCTCAAACCAACTCAGAGTTCCCTCGTACTTACTCCAAGTTCATCATCAGGCCTATCTTGTGGTATTTGACCCATGCTCCACAAAGAGGATCCTCAAAAGTGAACACAACATTATCATTATCTCAAACCAACTCCGAGTTCCCTCGTACTTCCTTCAAGTTCATCATCAGGCCTATCTTGTGGTATTTGACCCAACTGCTAATCCTCAAAGCCAACACAACATATCATTATCCTTAACCAACTCCGAGTTCCCTCGCACTTACTCCAAGCTCATCATCAGGCCTATCTTGTGATATTTGACCCATGCTCACCAAGAGGATCCTAAAAAGCCAACAGAACCTATCATTATCTCAAACTCAAACCAACTCCGAGTTACCTCGAACTTCCTCCAAGTTCATCATCAGACCCATGTTGAGTATTTGACCCATGCTCACCAAGAGGATCCTCAAAAGCCAACACAACATATCATTATCTCAAACCAACTCAGAGTTCCCTCGTACTTACTCCAAGTTCATCATCAGGCCTATCTTGTGGTATTTGACCCATGCTCCACAAAGAGGATCCTCAAAAGTGAACACAACATTATCATTATCTCAAACCAACTCCGAGTTCCCTCGTACTTCCTTCAAGTTCATCATCAGGCCTATCTTGTGGTATTTGACCCAACTGCTAATCCTCAAAGCCAACACAACATATCATTATCCTTAACCAACTCCGAGTTCCCTCGCACTTACTCCAAGCTCATCATCAGGCCTATCTTGTGATATTTGACCCATGCTCACCAAGAGGATCCTAAAAAGCAAACAGAACCTATCATTATCTCAAACTCAAACCAACTCCGAGTTACCTCGAACTTCCTCCAAGTTCATCATCAGACCCATGTTGAGTATTTGACCCATGCTCACCAAGAGGATCCTCAAAAGCCAACACAACATATCATTATCTCAAACCAACTCAGAGTTCCCTCGTACTTACTCCAAGTTCATCATCAGGCCTATCTTGTGGTATTTGACCCATGCTCCACAAAGAGGATCCTCAAAAGTGAACACAACATATCATTATCTCAAACAAACCCCGAGTTCCCTCGCACTTCCTCCAAGTTCATCATCAGGCCTATCTTGTGGTATTTGACCCATGCTCACCAAGAGGATCCTAAAAAGCCAATAGAACATATCATTATCTCAAACTCAAACCAACCTCCGAGTTACCCCAAACTTCCTCCAAGTTCATCATCAGACCCATGTTGAGTATTTGACCCATGCTCACCAAGAGCAGCCTCAAAAGCCGACACAACATAATATATCATTATCTCAAACCAACTCCGAGTTCCCTCGCACTTACTCCAAGTTCATCATCAGGCCGATCTTGTGGTGTTTGACCTAACTGCTCATCCTACAAAGCCATCGTAGGATATCATTGTCTCAAACCTACTCCGAGTTCCCTCGAACTTCGTCCAATTTCATCATCAGGCCTATCTATGACACGGAACCCAAACTCATACCAAGATAATACTAAAAAGCCAACATAACATTTATCGATGTCAAATCAACTCCGAGTGCCCTCGTATTGCCTTCGAGATCAATTATTGTCAGGCCCATTGGTGGAATCACATGGGCGATGAGCGTTCCTGACTCAAAAAACCTGCGTTAAAAAAACTGTCCACATTACGTACTTACGCAATAAACTGTAAAAATGTTGAATCAAACGACTTGTTTACTTACTACTAACTACGTAAAAAACTACAAACTACTGATTACTACTGAATAATCTAATCTAAAAAAGATTGGAAAATGTTACATAGCTAAAAATCAATCCTTATTTTCATCTCTATTCCGTAAACCCGGTTAAACTTACTTAAAACAAAGCACGTGGTCACGGTAATTAACGAAACCAACATTGTCCCACCTCTAATCAAATGGTACACGTGCTTCGTAAGAAAGGAATAGCACATTGAATTTTTGATTTGATGAATGGGGAGAAGTACTATAAAGTATAAATAAATAAATAAATATCTTGGGACATCTTACAAAAATCAACCTAATCCTACGGTAAGCTCAATTAACTATGTCTCAATTAAGTATGACTTTTCTGCGGAATGTAGTTCCGTCTATTTTTAAATTAGAACTTCTTGTTGTCTTTGCATACCTATTCACACAACACATGGACATTTTACAGAAGTGAAATGCACTTTTTCGACTTTTTTATTGCCAAAAACGAGCGCTATTTACGGGTCTGTTATTTAGTCGCATCGCAACTGAACAGGCACGACGAGCGCCGCGTCTATATCAGTGCGAGAAATATAACGGCTGGTGACTGCGAGTCGCTTTATAATGAGCGTCTATAGGAGGTGGTCTGTGACCAGCAAGAAATGCTACCCTTCGTCTACGAGTAGGAGCATATTATTAATTAAAAATTTAAAACAATAACTAAGTAGTAGACCCTGAAGGTGCATTCCGACCAAACGAACATTCGCTATTCTAGCCCCCCACTCTACGAAATTCGATCGTTACACAAAACGTGATTGGTTGATTTCGTAGAGCGGGGGATAGAACAGCGAATGCTCTTTTGGCCTGCATGAACCTTAAAGGGTCAACGGATTGAAAATGGTGATGTGTTTTGATTGGCCAGTTTGAATAAAATTATTTTGAAAACTGTACAATCTATATAGGTACATAAATTAAATCTAACTAACCTAACCTATACATACTAAGATTGGCCCTTGTAGCATTGTAGCGAAGATGCAGGCGGCATTTCCTCGTTGTATCGCAATATTTACGCGTTGTGCGAGCAAGTCGCCAGCTCTTCGGTCTTTAGTAACGGTGGAAATCATAAATATACATCTACAACAATTTTTTTTTGTAGTTTATTTTTATATTTTTAAGTAGTTTCCACACCTTCCACCTTACGACTATAGGTAGTCTATGAAGACCTTCGTGCTATCGATGGAAAAACTTGGCATCAATGGTGTGTCTATGATTTTTTTTTGTGTAAGGCATGAATTTTGTAGAAAAAAATATTTTCTTTACTATAGCTTTTTTAGCAATACATACACTTTACCCATTGTAATTAAAAATACTCAATTGCAATATTCATCATTAATCTATGTAAAAGTACCAAAATAATATGCTATCTACATGCGACCATGTGCCGCTTACCTACTCTATACACGCTCATACAAAAAGTCACGAATGTGATATATTATTGGCCGGTACTGTAGATTCCTTAAATATAGTGTGATCAACCCAAATCGGTCAGTATGGCGATTTTGGAAACCATAACAGATAGCGAAATCTTGTCTTAGGAACCATGAGATCGATTTTAGTAAAAAGAAAAACTGCATTCATACAAATTACAAAAATACGTGTACTCGGTCCAGGAATCGAACCAGGACTGTTTGAAAAACAAAAATTTGGTATTTTCATTTGGACATCGGTTGTGTAACTCTTATTAGTTTAGGGTAGTAAATGTTACTAAGAAACATGCATGATAACACAAACATGATATCTAAAACTTATAAAAATGAATTGATTTTTAACACTGGAGTTTTATTTTTTGACTTTGTATGGGAAATGACTCGGTACTGAAACGTGGCCGCTTTCGATGGGCCTCATAAGAAGGCTCAAAGTCACCCAAAGGGCAATGGAGAGGGCTATGCTAGGAGTCTCTCTGCGTGATCGGATTAAAAATGAGACCATCCGCAGCAGAACCAAAGTAACCGAAATAGCTCTCCGAATCGCTAAACTGAAGTGGCAGTGGGCGGGGCACATTGCGCGTAGAACCGATGGCCGTTGGGGCGGGAAGGTTCTTGAGTGGCGGCCACGTACCGGAAGGCGTAGCGTGGGTAGGCCCCCCACAAGGTGGACTGATGACCTGGTGAAGGTCGCAGGAGTCCGCTGGATGCGGGTGGCGCAGGACCGGTCATTGTGGCAATCATTGGGAGAGGCCTATGTTCAGCAGTGGACGTCTTTCGGCTGATATGATGATGATGATGATGATGATGGGAAAGTAACAAACCATGATAGATATCGAAATCTGTTCTTAGGAACCATACCATTATTATTAAATCTATAAACGAAGCCATGTAGGTACTAGGTACTTACATGCGACCTTACTGAGCCCTGGTTGGACAAATATTTTTGCTTGCTCCTATGCGTTTGAACATTTCCGGTTGCGTGAATTTCGTCCGTTTTAATATTCTCCTTAAATAATTACTTCATTTAATTTTGTGCAAAATAATCCTAAAATGTTTGACTCATAAATGACATTGACTTGGCGGTGACAAATTACCATAAATGTTTGTGGTCACTAACCAAAAAGTATTTTACGCGTCCATATAAATTTAAATTACTTATGTAGTTGTCAGCCTCCTAGTTGACCCTACGAAGCAGAAGGTTTCGGGTTCGAACCCCAGCGAAGGGATTATTTTTTGTATTTTTTTATTACAAATATTTGTTTCTTGGTCGTGTCTGTCTATGATATTTAAGTACGAGATCCTATATATTATGTAGTTATCTATATATTATAATAGAATATGATCGTCTATTCTTATTACCCACAACAGCCTTAAATTAAGCTTACCGTGGGACTAGGCCGATTTGTGTGGGATGTCCCGAGATATTTAATAGTTTATTGTTATTTATTAATAGCCAGTAATTGTATATATTACCTCTCGGATTTTAGTATCGTACTAAAGAACTTAGTCCATTCTTCCACACTGTTGTACAAGTTACGCTAAAAGAGAATTAAAGCGGGCGGCAAAGTTTGATAACAAATTAGGTAGGTACCTACTGACTGCAATTCATAAATCCGCTATATTGTCTTTTGAAATCTGGCCAGGCGAATCTAAGGATCAAATTTTACCGGATATTTTTTTTGATATAAACAATAACAATATACCTATTTTATGAAATGCCCTAACTTTGAATAATCCATCTATTGACCGAATATATTACTACTTAGTGAGGTAATTTAACTAGCAGTTTTCAAGTGACATCTGTGATGGATATAGTTAAGCTTACCTTGTCATCTGCCTCCATGTCAGTTTTCATGGATAGTATTATTCACGCACATATACAAAGGCAAAGAGCGAAATTGTATCAATTTTCAAATTGATAATTCAGAAATACTATACCACTTTTTGGACTTTTTTTTACATACGCGCAATCTACGGGATACGTACAACTTACTATCAAGGTTCAAAATTACAAAAAGTCTACTAATTAACAGAGTTAATGTCGACAAATTTGTATGAAAATCTCACAGGGACATCCACCTTAAGTAGATTAGTTAGATTTAATCTATGTACATAAATTGTACTTTTAATTGAATACCTCAGAGTCAACAGCGATATCGGCGACTGCGGTGCCATTGTAAAGAAGCTCGCGTTGTGAGCCGTCGAGACGCGACCGTTGAATCCAGCCGCCACCCGAGAGAAACAGCCAACCACGAACTGAATCCACCGCCAGGGCTATAGAATAACACATATTTAGAAAAATGCATGAAACTTTATTAGATACATACTGCAAACTTTTATTTCATAATCATGCACTTTCAGAACACAATATTGTTTTTATCACCAACTTAAAAACCTTAAACCTGAAGTTCACATACATTTATATCTCCTTGGGAATCACGGGCTTACAAATCCCGGTTTTTTTATAGGCTTGCGCAGGGATACAGATCCAACACATAGAGTCCCTTTGGAGAAATTGGCTGTGTTGTACACCATAGATATCCGTAAACCGGTCCCAGCAGGCGTATAGAGACTATTGAGAAGTAATGGAAAAGACTAATGGGCTATGGTGATGGAGGATGGATGGATCAGAGATGGAACTATAGAAAAGAGGTCCGGACACCTGCCATAACAATGATTTCTCTTTGCTATCGAGGCAGGCGGTGACATACATTTATTGTTAAAATTATTAATATTTATTAGTATTAACGTAAAAATATATCTGCGAACGTGTTTCACGACTACATATTACACATATGTCAAAGACGTTAAATGCTAGAACTAGGGTTAGAACCGGAAGTAGTATTAATTTTATGTAACTTAGACCATTCAAAAGAGTTTGTTGCTATTCTGATTTGAATAAAGAATCATTTGACTTTGACTTTGCTATGGAAAGTCATCCATATTTTTTAACCATTTTTTCTTTCAACAGAAAAATGGTGTAAATAAATATATATTGTTATCGGTGAAGCTTCTTAGTTTGTCAGTACATACTTGTCACGGCCAGCGGATCGGTATCGATGAGGACGTAGCGATGGTCGCCATTTGCACGCGACACTTCAACGAGGTTGCGACGAGGGTCCGACCAGTAGATGTTTCCAGCTACCCAATCCACAGCGAGTCCTGAACAGAAAAATCTAAACTAGAATAAAAGAGTTTTAAGGAGAATCTAAACTAATTAAAAGAGTACAAGAAATAAAACTATGAAAACGGATAAACTCGCGTATATTAACTAACTTTAACTTCATTCCGACGATGTCATCCGCAGACCACCAACCCTGTAAAGTGTTCGAAACGTCGGAATGAAGTTAAAGTTAGTTAATATACACGAGTTAATCCGTTTTCATAGTTTTATTTCATGTGTAATCCTCGCGGTAACCAAAGAAAATATTGAGTACAAGAAGCTATACCGAAGCATTGAGGAGCTAAGTTTCGGAATTCAATATATGTACCTACATTAGATTTTGTTACATTAAGCTATGTATAGGTATCGGCACGAGAGTTGAGGTGAATGATGACATACACATCCAAATGAAGTACTAATTGCAAAAAAATGTAGTGAATGAATGAATGAATGACTTGCGTCAAAATATTGAAGCAAATCCCTTGCACAAACTTTTTGATCAATCTTACAGTTGCAATTGGGTTTGCTGTCAGTACGAAAAAATATCACTAATTTCAAATATAGTATAAATACGCACGATCTATCTTGTTATTGCATGTTCATTGTATTTTTTGTGGACATCTTTTATTGGCTTTGCTTACTGTACACTCAGTTTTGTACATTTCTTAGACATAGTGACATAGACTAACTCTTTTAATGAAAGTAAGACAGTAAGTCTATCTCACGGTCATCGCTTACACTAACATATTCTTTTCCAGGTATTTCAAGCGTGATGTCACGCCAGTGCCTGCAGGCATAGTCCATACAAGTATATACAGTTAAGCCTAAAATTTTATTATGGAATAAATTACCTGTAGAACCACTTCTTACCAGAAAGCCAATCCATAGGCTGCGCGTCGAGTGGTTCCGGCTGAGATACCAAAGCTGAGCGTCCCGTGCCATCGCGTCGCGCTCGGGCCACTGTCCCGCTCTCTGAGTCCGCCCAGTATATCCAGTCACCATCTAAAAAAATCGCACAGATATAACATCATTACAAATTAAACAATCTGACCGTAGTAGGCACTACGTCACTTGTAAAGGCGTCAATCATAAACAGAGATCGGAAAAATGTGCGACGTTGTTCGCAATAATATGGACATTACTCCTAAGTTGATTGAATAATCAATCATTTAATCATTTTCAGAAAATTACATATTTGACACCGGTAACTATGAAAACCTTTTTAAATAGTCACCTTAAAGCTTCGAAATCAAATTTCAAGAAATTATTCGTTTGATTATTAATTTAATAAATTTCGGAGTCATGTCCATATTATTGCAAACAATGACGCACATTTTTCCGATCCCTGATCATAAATAATAAATATACGAGCACGTTATTTCGAATTTCAAGTTATGAAAAGCGCGGGAAAGAAGACCAGCATGTATCCCAAACTGGGCTTTCATAGTTCCTCACATATCAGAAATCGCATATGATATGATGTTTGTACACACTATCAATAGGGATGATGACTGTAGTTAAAATAAATTATTTAACATTATGCACGACATAATACACGAAGAAATTATTACTAAGATGTAGATTGCAGTAATTTTCGTACAGAACTTCTATTTAATAAATTGAAAAGAACTTAAAAGAGTAGGTCATTTGGCAGTACTCAAACGTGACGTCACTTTTGAGTATTTCATATAAAATTCCATAGTGGTGATCGTTTTGACAGTTCGAAAATAGATGCTGATTTGACTTGCCAGTCATCATGCCTATTAATGTTTTTTTGTCTTGTACAAATATCCTTACCCCGTTTACACTTTTTAGACCACGAATTTTGATAATGAAAACAGTTATTTGGCCTTCTGTTTCCAGACAATATTTAACCTAAATTGGTGCAGCGGTTATATTACATTCGTGCCAGCTCGAATCGACCTACAAGTATATCGACGCTGGAAAGGAGAAATTGGATAAGCGACATTTTTGAAGATATTGAGTTATACACACCGTTAGAATCGGCAAATTTTTCCGCGTCGAATGAGCTAGGTTTCGTATCCATCTGACAACTTTTGTGTCGCTTATCCCATCGGTGATTTAGAGAACTTTCGATCATTTTTTACTACTAAACGACTTGGTTTTTGACAACTTTTAAGAAAATGGAGATTAGATAAAATATAATTCAACATAATGAATCTTGGATTATTTTACCTATTTGTCATGACAGGTTAAATTTTACTTGGATATTTTTGCTGTGTAACAACTAATCATCACTTGTGGGTTAGCTATTTCTACCTGATTGTATGATATGTTCTCTTGTCGTTTGGACAATTTTACCTTTATCTTAATTTAAAATTAAAGACGGTTAGACAATATTACTTAACTATGATATCTGAACTATTGGCGTTTATCCATTTTTACCCCTACATTTATTTATGAACCATATGTCGCTTAGGTATCCCTTTTTACCTCAATTTACATTAGAATACTACTGTCACTTATCCTAACTTGCATGAATGAAATGTCAGTAAAAAAGTTAGCAACAATTTGCATACATAAATGTCTGCTATTTTATTCTTTGTCACGTTATGTAGAAACATTTGGCAGAGGGGTTGTCCTGTCAATTTTTACTCTGCGTTAAATAAAATGTTTTTGGAACTTTAATAAATAAAAAAAAAAAGAAATAGGTACTAACTAAAACTATTTTGTAAGTGTTATCATAACGTAATACGATGGATAAACATACCAACAGGTACGGTTGTTAAAAGTAGATAGTTTTCAAGTGCCTCGTTTGTAGGTTTGTAGGTACTGACTATTGTTGGCTCAATAACGAGTTATCCTTGTTGATTTTGCATGTTTTAACCCTTAAATGCATGACCTTGACAAAAATTTATTCTAATTTGAATTCTGACATGTTGTCAATAGAGTCGAAAATACCTGATGCATGATGCAACCCTTAAATGCATAGTGATGTATCACTATGCATTTAAGGGTTAAAATAAAGAGAAATGATCTCAAATAGAAAAACAAAATATATTTGTTTTTAATACTTAACAATAACTATTACTTACTCACATACTTACCTACTTTTTGGAATAAAGTTAAAAAAATACCTAAAACAGTGTCTTTCTTTTTTCACGTGTAAGTAAATTCGTTTACTAGTCACGGAATGTTACTCTTGTAATTGAAATGACTGATTATGTAGTCTAAAATAATTTCTCATTTTAAGTATGTGGATATTTCTTACTGATATATTTATGCTATTTTTTTCAATTTATATATTTTTACCCGAATATAAAATAAGCCACATCGGCAGTTAGATAATTTTAACATGATGAATTTGTTATGTAAGTCTCGGGTGGACTTTTTTACCTTCCCTATTTCTTTTACAACGTGTTGGTTAGATAATTTTACCTGAATCAATTTTTCCGACCATTTTGCTTAAGCGACAGTAAATCCTTAAATAACACTTGAATACGTTAAATAATTAAAACATCACATAGAAAACATATTTATGTCCATAAATAATGCTTCAATTATTTGATTTGGCCTCCTAATTCATTTTAATGATTTTTTTTCGAAAATCTCGGCGGTTTTTTGCCTCTCCTGTAAAGTACGCACTGTGTCGCTTATCCAATTTCTCCTTTCCAGCGTCGATATACTCTGTTTGGTTAGGTATTTAAAAAAAGGTAAACAATCTTGCAGTATCTTTTTATTGAAAACTACAAGTAGAAAATAAGTTTTACCAAATATACATAATATAACAAGGAAATACAGCAATTTACATGGTTTTGATTCATTAAGTGCCTAGTTTGGATTTTGAAATGCATATTTCAATAAAAATATACTGCAAGATTGTTTACCTTTTTTAAATACCTAACCAAACAGATTATAGTCCTAATCCTAAGTACCTGCGCGGTAGTCCAGCGCAGTGCAGAGCGCGGGCTGCGCGATGGGCGGCAGCACGGTGCGCGTCGGCGCCGTTAGAGACAGCGCGCGGATCTCCCAGCTCATCGAGTATACTAGGATCTCATCTTCAGCTGTCAGTACCTGCGCGGTAGTCCAGCGCAGTGCAGAGCGCGGGCTGCGCGATGGGCGGCAGCACGGTGCGCGTCGGCGCCGTTAGAGACAGCGCGCGGATCTCCCAGCTCATCGAGTACACTAGGATCTCATACTCAGCTGTCAGTACCTGCGCGGTAGTCCAGCGCAGTGCAGAGCGCGGGCTGCGCGATGGGCGGCAGCACGGTGCGCGTCGGCGCCGTTAGAGACAGCGCGCGGATCTCCCAGCTCATCGAGTATACTAGAATCTCATCTTCAGCTGTTAAAAAAAAAAGATATTTAGTCTTTGGTAGGTATTTATTGTTGGTTAGTTATAAAAGAGCCTCTGTTTTCGAAATTAATGTTTTTATGTCCTTTTTTTACCTTTGAACCTTGTGACATTTCGCGTAAGTACTGTAGAAGTATCGTTTCTGACAATTGCTGTCGTTGATGCAAATAGAGTCATTGAAGCATGCGAGAACCGAAAGTGTCAGAAAAAAATATAATTCAGTAAACAATATAAAAACCTAAACAGATATAGGACCAGAAATTCCTTCTAAACACGTCTGTAAACAAATAAAAGCTCTATACCAACAACTTTTTTCGACATAACGAAAAAGTTATTAATTTAATTTGGTGCCGTGACCAGGATAGTTTACGTTTCCCCACTACTAATATACAGTCAACTTACGAATACACTTCGTCCCGTTAGCCCTGTACCCATCAGCACACACACATCGACTCTGTGTCTCCGACACAGGCAGACATAGATGCCTGTTCTGAGTTGCGGTGTCGTATACTCGGAGAGATAGCACGTTGTATTACCAAAGTTGTTAATTTAATTTGGTGCCGTGACCAGGATCATTTACATTTCCCCACAAATATACAATCAACTTACGAATGCACTTCGTCCCGTTAGCCCTATACCGAGCAGCACACACACACCGACTCTGTGTCTCCGACACAGGCAGACACAGATGCACGCACGCTGCACTAGGAACTCGCAATGCGCAAGCGCCGCGTGCGTCGTTCTGAGTCGCGGCGTCGTATATTGGCAGTGATAACACGTTGTATTACCAAAGTTGTTAATTTAATTTGGTGCCGTGACCAGGATCATTTACATTTCCCCACAAATATACAATCAACTTACGAATAAACTTCGTCCCGTTAGCCCTGTACCCAGCAGCACAAATTCAAAATTCAAATTCAAATTCAAACTATTTATTCACACACACACCGGCTCTGTGTCTCCGACGCCGGAAGACACAGCTGCACTAGGAACTCGCAATGCGCAAGCGCCGCGCGTGTCATTCCGAGTAGCTGCGTCGTATACTCGGAGAGATAGCAAGTTGACTTACCAAAGTTGTTAATTTAATTTGGTGCCGTGACCAGGATCGTTTACATTTCCCCACTACAAATATAAAAATAACTTACGAATGCACTTCGTCCCGTTAGACCTGTACCCAGCGGCACACACACATCGACTCTGTGTCTCCGACACAGGCAGACACAAATGCGCGCACGCAGCGCTAGGAGCTCGCAATGCGCAGGCGCCGCGCGTGTCGTTCTGAGTCGCGGCGTCGTACACTCGGAGAGATAGCACGTTGTCTGGTGAAGAAATATGAACGTGGTAATCACCATTTAAAACCGACTTCATCCGATTTCTCTAAGATCCCATCATCAACCCCGACATTTTACCAAACGGGACTATCTCGGGGTTATACCCGTTCGATTAACATACATAATAACGGCTATAGGGATGATGCCTGTAATTCAAACTAGTACATTACGACACAAGTGCGAAAAACATGAAATTCGGAACGAGGAGCGATGTTTTATAAATATATATAAATTGCAGTAATTTTTGTACAGAACTTCTATTTATTAAATTGGAAAGAACTTAAAAGATCAGTTCATTTGTCATTTACTATCGTGACATCACTTTTGTGAATGTGGCCATAAGTAAGCCCATTTCAAATATAAAAAAAATGTTTTGAGAGTTCGAAAAAATATGTTGATTTGATTTGCCAGTTATCATGGCTATTCCACGCAAGAGTGTATTGTAAGTGACCAATTTTTCGTGTCTTTATTTATTAATAGTCCAAATTTAACCGTTAATATATTATTTTAAATATCAAAATGATACCTATCTAAATATGATGTAACATATACTTGTATCAAATGTAAATAAAACGATGAGTTGGTTAGTTTCATTATGGTTACATGGATTTACCCTAAGAGTCACCTCGTAGCTACAGTTACTAGCCATGTGAGCGAGAAGTAACAAAATATTCAAACTTCTTTCATAACATTTTGTATTTGTAAATAATTATTCGTTTTCATTTTACAAATAAATCGTGACTCACCAGTATTAGGCCGAAGCACCTCCGAAGTCACGCAGTTTTGTGTAGCTTGCGTCCGCTCGCGGGGTAGTTGGCAAGCCTTCAGACTGTCCCCGTCTGCCCACAGCAGCCGTTCGAAATGGATCTCCATGGCTAAAGGACGAGCACCCGTTTCTAGTTCCACCTGGTAGGAAATAGGTAAATTGGGTAAATCCGCAAGACTGTAACAATAGTTACCAATTCTTTCGTGTGTTATTATTACGTCAACCTCCGTAGCCTAGCTGGTAGTGACCCTGCTTACGAAGCTGGAGGTTCCGGGTTCGAATCCCGGCGAGGGCATTTATTTGTGCATTTATTTATCATAAATATTTGTTCCTTGGTCATGGGTGTCTATGTATTTAAATATTTATATGTATCTATATATTATATGTATCGTCGCCTAGTACCCACATCACGAGCCTTAATTGAGCTTATCGTGGGACTAGGTTGATTTGTGTAAGATGTCCTACGATATTTATTTATTTATTAATCAATCAAAGTTGAGTTTCCGTATGTCTAGCTTACCCCTTTAGGTAGATATGTGGACGTTTAACTCTATATACTTAATTTTACCCATTTAGATCTAGTGATGAAATAGGTAGGAAATCACCATTTGATATTCACAAGTGCTTTACGAAGAAGGAAAACATCGTGACGAAACCTGCATACATCTGCGAAGAAATTCAAAGTTGTATTGTTGGGACCAGGCAAAATAGGCACGTTTGATGTCGAGTTGCGGAAAAATGGCCTGAATACAATACAATGATAATGTAAATATCATGGGTACTAAGTACCCATGAGTTGATAATGGGCATATTAGGATTACATACAAGAAAATAACTTACGGTAAAGAATTCTCCCGTCTTAACATCCATGTACTGGATGGATGCAGATGCAAGGTTGACCCAGTACAGCCATCCTGTCTTCGGCTCTACTGTCAAACCTGTCAAGTAATTAAACTTGTCAAAATTTTGCAATATTTTATACGCTACATAACACAACGTTTGATGAAAATGATAAGGATTTAAGGATGCCGGGTCTTCCCGCGGATGTCATAAGGGTAGACTAAGAGATTGAAGTGTAACCGACTACTCTTGATAGAATATTGATGATGGGCAGCAGCGTCATCATAGTGAAATAGTACATTACTGCAGACGCCGGGAAAGATGGGCTTATCGGCTGAGTAGGTATGGACAGTGATACGAAGCCGGTAAGCCCAATTCACGCCGAGGCATGTATAGTGCTTTTCTCAAACATATGCAATGAAATAAAAAATATGACAACCAAAAAAACAGAATTTGCCTGTTCATGAAAACCAACGCCATGTTTAAAAAAAAATATTACTTACCGGCCTAGGCCGTTAAATTCGTAATAAAATCCTTTACTATTATCTCGACGTCATCCGCCTGCAAAGTCATAGGTACTTTAAAGCCTATTATGACGAACATAATGACAACATTTCATTGCATGTTTGAGAAAAAACTATTATGATACTAAATTGTAAAAAAACCGTTAGGTATCAACGATGCCACTGGTTAATTCTATACGTACTATGAACTACAGCCAGCAGGGGGTCTCGCGTGGCGTCGTTGATGATTTTCCGGTCGCCGCAATCACTGGTCGCAGCTTCAATCTTCGCGCCGGCACCATCGCCGGTGCTCGACACTGCCCAGTAGAGCTTGCCTCTGTTAATTACGTTTTAATAAACATAAAATATACAACAATGTGAAATGGATGCATAATACTCGTAGAACAAGTGGAGAAATGGATGCATAATAGTAGATTACATGCCAAGGCCGTTGGGCAAACTCTCGGATGACATTTCCATTTAACGGCTGAGGTGTGTATACAATTTTTCTGCTCAACGGAGCCGGCAGGCGGCAACTTAGTTTAACGCAGAGGCCGGCAATGGCCGAAGGGCAGAAATAAAATGCTTCTTTTTAACCGACTTCAAAAAGGAGGAGGTTTACAATTCGTCGAAATCTTTTTTTTTTTTATGTATGTTCCCCGATTACTCGAAGACGCGTGGACCGATTTGGAAAATTCTTTTTTTGTTTTAAAGGGTATACCTTCTAGTTGGTCCCATTGTCTTCGGGTCCAGATCTGATGATGGGATCCTGGAGAAATCGAGGGAACTCTTCAAATGTTGTAGGCACACATGACATTTTTCATTTATTTTCGAAGAGTAATCAAGTATTTGCGTCTAGTCATGAACGTCTTAAGTTGATGATCTGATGATGGAAGGTACAACTCCTTAGCGATTAGGAGTTGGGGGATAATTTTTTTAATATAACATATTTCGTGAATTTCGGAAGCTATTCGAGTATTTGGCTTTTAGTGGTCATAGTCTCGTATTGGTGATCTGATGATGGAAGGTACAAATCCTTAGCGATTAGGAGTTGGTGGATAATTCTTTAAATATAACATATTTCGTGAATTTTGGAAGCTATTCGAGTATTTGTCTTTAGGTGGTCATCGTTTCATGTTGTTGAGCTGATGATGAAAGGTACAATTCCCTGCGATTAGGAGTTGGGGATAATTCTTTAAATATAACATATTTCGCGTATTTAGGAAGCTATTCGAGTATTTGTCTTTAGGTGGTCATCGTTTCATGTTGGTGAGCTGATGATGAAAGGTACAACTCCCTAGCGATTAGGAGTTGGGGATAATTCTTTACATATAACATATTTCGCGTATTTAGGAAGCTATTCGAGTATTTGTCTTTAGGTGGTCATAGTTTCATGTTGGTGAGCTGATGATGAAAGGTACAACTCCCTAGCGATTAGGAGTTGGGGGATAATTCTTTAAATATAACATATTTCGCGTATTTAGGAAGCTATTCGAGTATTTGTCTTTAGGTGGGCATCGTTTCATGTTGGTGAGCTGATGATGAAAGGTACAACTCCTTAGCGATTAGGAGTTGGGGGATAATTTTTTAAATATAACATATCACACTCCTCCTAACATATACACTCCTCTTGGTTTACGAGATAGCCTGAATATGCTTGGCATGGATATACGCTGCAATCTAAATCAAAATAAATACATCGAGTCAATAATTACCACGGCATCAAAAAAGCTGGGCATCCTGAATAGGGTGCATCGGTTCTTTGCGCCCGACCAGCTTTGTCTTCTTTATAAGACACAAGTTCGGTCTTGCGTGGAGTACTGCTCACATCTTTGGGATGGGTCGGCCCAATACCTACTCGATGCTCTCGATAGGATGCAGCGGCGGGCAGTCCGTATTATAGGCGACTCTAAGGTTACCAGGCACCTTGAACCCCTTCAACTACGTAGGGACATTGGTTCTCTGAGCGTTTTTTATCGCCTGTACCATGGTGAGTGTTCTGAAGAGTTATTTTCCCTCATCCCGTGCTCCCCTTTCCGTTATAAAACAACACGTGCCGGTTTGCGGTGTCACTCCTTCACCGTGGAAAATATTCCCACACGTACTGAGAAATTCGGCAATTCCTTCATATGCCGAACTATAAAAAAGTGGAATTCTTTACCGGCACATGTGTTTCCGCATACCTATAAGTTGGGACCCTTTAAACGAAGCGTGAAGAAGCATCTAGCGGGCCAGCAAGGCGGTGGCAACTAACAGGTTACTGATTGTCTCCTGTTCGTTGCCGCCGCGATTTGGGCTCTACTTTTCACTTACGATCAGGTGGAGTGGAGCCACTTTGTTGTGCCAACATAAAAAAAAAAAATTTCGTGAATTTTGGAATCTATTTAAGTATTTGGCTTTTAGTGGTCATAGTCTCTTGTTGGTGATCTGATGATGGAAGGTACAACTCCATAGCGATTAGGAGTTGGTGGATAATTCTTTAAATATAACATATTTCGTGAATTTCGGAAGCTATTCGAGTATTTGTTTTTAGGTGGCCATCGTTTCATGTTGTTGAGCTGATGATGAAAGGTACAATTTCCTGCAATTAGGAGTTGGGGATAATTCTTTAAATATAACATATTTCGCGTATTTAGGAAGCTATTCGATTATTTGTCTTTAGGTGATCATCGTTTCATGTTGGTGAGCTGATGACGAAAGGTACAACTCCCTAGCGATTAGGAGTTGGGGGATGATTCTTTAAATATAACATATTTCGTGTATTTTGGAAGCTATTTGATTATTTGCCTTTAGGTGGTCATCGTTTCATGTTGGTGAGCTGATGATGAAAGGTGCAACTCCTTAGCGATTAGGAGTTGGGTGATAATTCTTTAAATATAACATATTTCATGTATTTTGGAAGCTATTCGAGTATTTGCTTTTAAGTGGTCATAGTCTCATGTTGGTAAGGTACCTATAACTCCTTAACGCTTAGGAGTTGGACTACAATTCTTTGAATATAACAAATTTCATACATGTTCGAGCTCTATTCAATTGTTTGCGTGTAGTAGTCATCGTTTCATGTTGGTTAGCTGATAAAGGAAGGAACAACTCCTTAACGATAAGGAGTGGGGGGATGATTATTTAAATAATATACATAGACATGATAAGGCCGTTACCTATAATCTTTGAAATTATTCATAAAGCTTGTTCACGAAATAAAGTAGCCATCGTAAAATCAGTCTCCACTGTTACACAATAGTCCCATGTAGTTCTAACAGCCATGGGACTGTAAATTGATTCTTCTGTTTTATGTTTAAGAATCCAATATCCAAAAGCATTCGCTGAAAAGTCGTCAAAATCAAAATAAATTCACATAATGCTTATTGCAAAAGTTCAGGCCCAAAAAAATGCGAACTTCAGAGACGATTTCAATAATGTTAGACTTGAAATAGTTAATAAAAATTGTCGACACGAGATTACCAGTTTATTATAGTATCGCTATTGTAGTTTAGTTAAGACCTAGGTATAGGGAAACTAAATTACCCAAAATGGTATAATAAGAAGAAACACTACTTGAATCCAGAAGTTTATATAAAAGTCCATAATTATAGAGAAATATATATAAATATCAACCACAGCGTCCGAGAAGATAGGCAAAGAGCCCTTCTTTGTAATAACACTCATACAAAGGTATGGTGTCATAAAAAAAAAGAATTATATAGCAATGGCTACTTTATTTCGTGAACAAGCCTTACTAGCTGATGATACAATGCTTAACTCCTTGATCATGGGATAAGTCTTTGAATATTACACAGACTTTTCGTTGTATTGATATAAGTTCGCCTGTTCAGATTTTCTGGCCTACTACAGTGCAGTACATTTTAATTATAAGTAGGTAGGTACCTATTTTATTGTACACTACGAAAAGCAAAAAATAAAATATTTTAAAATAAAAATAAAACCGCCTTCAAAAATTCGCTGGACCTAAAAAGTAAAAAATAAGTTTAGTCCCACTACTTAGGATTTCCTACCCAAACCTTTACCCTTTTACCCTATTCTTTGAAATAAAATGTTATGGCTAGGTACCCTACAGATTTCTTAGAAGTCGGTGCCAAGCCAAATACGTTCACTTCATGGGTATGTATTTGATAGAGCTTTGTGAAATGACTGAGACAACATTCTGTTGACGAAAGCATAATCGGAGTGGCAGTAAGTTACAAAGCTCTATCTAATATATACTTATGAACGTATTTGGCTTGGCACCGACTTCTAAGAAATCTGTAGGGTACCTACCTAGCCATAACATTTTATTTCAAAGAATAGGGTAAAAGGGTTAAAGGTTTGGGTAGGAAATCCTAAGTAGTGGGACTAAACTTATTTTTTACTTTTTTGGTCCAGCGAATTTTTGAAGGCGGTTTTATTTTTATTTTAAAATATTTTTAAGTGGAAGATCTTAAATAAAATTAAAGACGAAAGACATGCATAAAGGTGGGACCACGCCAGGCGAGCCGTGCACGAGCTGAACACGAGTAGAGCCGTTTTCGGTTCGTCGTTCGTGGTGTCAAGCGAGGACGTACGACGAACCTACAATAAGCACTTTCCTAAAACGAATCCCTTTGTGTTCGTCAAAAAACCGACACCTCGCGGTACGTAGCCGAGCACGAGCGAAACGTTCGGAGCGTGCTCGTTGGAGGCTCGTAAGTTAGTCCACTTTAGACTGCGACCATATATAACATGGACGTCTAACGCCAGCTCGAAAATGCCCCCAAAATCAATTGTTCAATTGTGCCAAGATGGGCAGGACATAGCGTTTTTCTTAACACCGCGCATATTTCTGCGCAACACCTTTGACAAATGTTTAAAGAATATAGGTAATAAAAAGTTTGATGGACCAATCACAACTATTTTTAAATGGCGGTTTAAGTTTTTATAGGTTGACATTGAAATTCATTGCCGTGATGCAGTAAAGAAGGGGTGACATTTGTCAACTAATATTCAGGACTGTTTTTGAAAGGCAATTTACTATGGCGTGCGGCTTCCATGTTTTATTTGTTCGTAGACTTTAGACGAATTGTGTTTGGCTCGCCTAGCGTGAATCCACCTTTAAAAGATTGGTAATTGACAACGTTTCAAAATTTTCGATATCCTTAAATCGAAAACCATTTCGAGATATATGCATGTAGATCACAAAAATATTTTTTTTAATTTTTTATTCGACATATTTTTGTTAAAAATCTTAAAAATAGTTTTAAGGGGAAGTGACGTCACAGCTAATTCAGAGCTGCTATAACCAAAAAATCTTGTTTTTGGAATGTCACTTATATTTGGCAGTGACATTTGACACTTGTTACAGTTTTTCGTCGTTTACTTATGTGTATGAAACATAACTTGTGACGTCATTTAGCTGATGTTTGACGTTTGTAACTTACGCTCTTTCTGCTCGAAGTAATAATAAAAAGGGATTTTCGCACTATAATAGCAGTTTTTTTGAAAAATAAAAAAATACGTGTATCTTTTAATATTGAGTTCTTTCAAAACAGACAATAAAAACTAGCACTAAAAATGTGGCAATTGATGCCAGTCTTATGCATTTGCCCTTCTGTAAACAATTTGACCCTACCTGTGCACATCCACAGCGATGGCAGTGACATTGGCCACAGCACACAGTGGAGAAGCCCTCTCCCCCAGTGGGCCGGCTGCCCACAGTAGCTCTTGCGCCCAGTAGTACAACTAGTAAGGGGTGTACCGATAAAAAACTGGCAAATTCAAATGAAAAAATCGGACCGATATAGTTAGGTAGCTATAATTTCATCTTTGGAAATTAACCAGGAAGTCTTAACTTAGCTGACTGTAGTACTTTTGTGTCACTACTGCATTTCAGGTACTCACAGTACAGCTTCTTCGAAACCTCTTCCAAACTATCTTTTCCAAACATTTTTTTCTTTTTTTGTATGCACTTTTCTAAATTATGTGACTGTTGTCAATATATCTGGCTATTCTTGCCGTGTTCCTTAGGATATCCTTGACTTATGCATACTATCCTTCTTACTTTTTGGCACTGATTTCGCTTCATAGAACTATGCCAAAGAGACTAAGATTTGTATAGGATTAAATAATTGATTAAAGACCCATAAAATTTTCACATAATATGTGACATAATTCCTTTCACAGAGTATTACTGCGCCCAAGGCAGGGGTATATTAAAAAAACATGGAGATCAACAACAAATATAGGTCACTTCTGCAGAACACGAAATCGTGCAGTGGGGAATAAAAAAAAAGAGCTTGGAAAAATAGATTTCGAAGGGGTTCTGGAGAACTTGTATTGTGAATACTGAAATTGCAGTAGCAACAAAAAAGGACCAAAGTTAGCTAATTTAAGACCTCCTAGTAAATTACAAAAGCCATAAATTACAGCTTTTTAACTATATTGACCCGATTTTTTCATTTGAATTTGCCAGTTTTTTATCGGTACACCCCTTACAGCACTTTAGCGGGCCAGTCGAGTGCCTGTGCCTTTCGTTTACAATATCGTAGCTAAACTTACTCAAATCTACAGCAATCATGGCAATGTCATCTATCTTTCATTTTGAATGCGGGTATTTCTTCCGTAAAATGAGTGTGCAGATAGGATATTAAGTATAGCGACGGTATTATGTACCGCCTAATATAACCCTGCCTTATCCGTGTGGTGACGGCAGTAGGAATACATTTGTCACCACCCCAACTCCACCGGGTGTCGTAAGAGTCGACTAAGGGATTGAAGTGTCACTTACCATTATTTAATAAAAGATTGTTGATGCGCAGCAGCGTCATCATAGTGGACACATTACTACGATCGCCAAGCTTGCCCAGCGTGGCGATTATGGGCATTTACCTCCTAATGCGTCTATATGCAGAGAGGCCTACGTCCAGCAGTGGACTATCATAGGCTGATGATGATGAATATAACCCTACCTGTGTACATCTACAGCGATGGCAGTGACATTAGCCACAGCACACAGTGGCGAAGCCCTCTCCCCCAGCGGGCCGGCTGCCCACAGTAGATCCTGCGCGCAGTAGTACAGCACTTTAGCGGCCCAGTCGAGCGCCTGTGCTTTTCGTTTACAATACCGTAGCTAAACTTACTCAAATCTACAGCAATCATGGAAATGCCATCTATCTTGAATGCGCGTGTTTTTTTCCGTCAGTGCGGATAGGATATTAAGTACAGCGACGGTATTATGTAACACCTAATATAACCCTACCTGTGTACATCGACGGCGATGGCAGTGACATTAGCCACAGCACACAGTGGAGAAGCCCTCTCCCCCAGCGGGCCGGCTGCCCACAGTAGATCCTGCGCGCAGTAGTACAGCACTTTAGCGGCCCAGTCGAGCGCTAGGGCTCCGCCGACGCCGGCCGCTTCGACTACTGTTTCCGCTGTGCCGCCTGTGAGCCGGGTGCGTTTGATCTCGTTCGTCTAGGAATGGAAAGTTAAATTGAGTTTGTTGTGAGGATGAGCAGGACAAAACGACACTGTGAAAAATCCAGGTTTGTAAATGATGTAGACATTTAATAAGGGTTTCATAAATTTAATCTAAGGAATGACATAGAAACTTTAAATAAGCTTTTTTTACATATCCCATCTTCATTTTAAACTTATGGCCAGAGATCGGACAAATGTGCGTCATTGTTCGCAATAATATGGACATGACTTCAAATATGATTAAATAATTAATCATTTTCAGAAAATTACCTATTTGGCACTGGTAACTATGAAAACCATTGTAAAAAGTCACCTTTAGAGCTACGAAATCAAATTTCAAGAAATTATTCGTTTAATTATTAATTTAATCAACTTTGGTGTCATGTCCGATCTCTGCTTATGGCAAGTGATGACAAGGGTCAAAACCATTGTAATTAAGATGTGACTCATGTTTCGGTCTTTGGGAAAATGTATGAAAATGTGTTAAATAGTCCCCGCGCCGCTAGTTGTGCTCCCCACAAGGCGGACATGACAGCTGTGGCCGACAGTGCAGGATGCCTAGCCAAGTTACCAATCCCTAAGGCACTGGTCTCACCGCGAGCTACTAAGCTGTGAACTATCGGCTATAAACACGAACAAAAGATACGCACTCCCGTGTAAAAAAAGAGACACGGCGATACTCGCCCGGCGGTGATAGCTGATAGCTGGGCGAGTATCGCCGTGTCTCTTTTTTTTACACGGGAGTGCGTATCTTTTGTTAGTGTTTATAGCCGATAGTTCACAGCTTAGTAGCTCGCGGTGAGACCACATTTGTCCGATCTCTGCTTATTGCCATAAGCAGGCACGACAAGGGTCAAAACCATTGAAATTAAGGTGTGACTCATGTTTCGGTTTTTGGGAAAATGTATGAAAATGTGTTAAATAGTCCCCGCGCCGCTAGTTGTGCTCCCCACAAGGCGGACATGACAGCTGTGGCCGACAGTGCAGGATGCTTAGCCAAGTTGCCAATCCCTAAGGCACTGGTCTCACCGCGAGCTACTAAGCTGTGAACTATCGGCTATAAACACGAACAAAAGATACGCACTCCCGTGTAAAAAAAGAGACACGGCGACACTCGCCCGGCGGTGATAGCTGATAGCTGGGCGAGTATCGCCGTGTCTCTTTTTGTTCGTATCTTTTGTTCGTGTTTATAGCCGATAGTTCACAACTTAGTAGCTCGCGGTGAGACCAGTGCCTAAGGCTTAGTGTCGATCGCAGTTTTTCTTCTTTGTCACTCTTTATTATTAGTGCGACCAAGACAGCTGCCTTTCGTTTACAATTGAGTCAAAATTCTTTTCGTTGTCTTGTTTTATATCACTCTGTCACGCTTTTAGTTGCAGTTTCGACTCAGTATATAAAGAAAAATCAGTGCACCTGTATTTCTTTTTCCCGCTAGATTTTAATCCATACATCAGAAATTGAAAACAAAACATCTTATACAAAAATCACCACTGCGTCACTTTTTTTAGGGACACAAAATAAGACAACGAAAAGAATTTTGACCCAATTGACGATTAAGCGTTAGCGATTGGTGTTAAAAGCCTATTAGGGCATTATATATCGCTTGTAGGTATTTTATATTAAATAAAATAGCAGTAGTACGTGTGAACGAAACGGTTGTATTGCTAAGAAGACAGACAAAGTTTGCCATGTATAAAATACATTTTTAGTGTTGCTAGACTTTATTGTACAACATGGAGTCTGCAACAATTGCCAACTAGTCTAAGCACCCAGGTGTTACCTCCGCGTCGCTCCAGTATATGATGCTCCCCACACGGGCTGCGATGGAGCGTCCAAGTCCAAGCCGCGGATGGACCCAGATCTGCCCACGACCACCACTTACTCCTGCACTGGTTGTTACCTCCGCGTCGCTCCAGTATATGTGCACTGGGGGTTACCTCCGCGTCGCTCCAGTATATGTGCACTGGGGGGTTACCTCCGCGTCGCTCCAGTATATGAGCCGCTGCGCTGTTGAGCGCGCCTAGAGCGCGCGGCGCGGCTAGTTGTGCTCCCCACACGGCGGGGAATGACGGGCTGCGATGGCGCGTCTAAGTCCAAGCCGCGGATGGACCCAGATCTGCCCACGACCGCCACTTTCTAGTACACTGGGTGTTACCTCCGCGTTGCTCCAGTATATGTGCACTGGGTGTTACCTCCGCGTCGCTCCAGTATATGAGCCGCTGCGCTGTGAGCGCGCCTAGAGCGCGCGGCGCGGCTAGTTGTGCTCCCCACACGGCGGGGATGACGGGCTGCGATGGCGCGTCTAAGTCCAAGCCGCGGATGGACCCAGATCTGCCCACGACCGCCACTTTCTAGTACACTGGGTGTTACCTCCGCGTTGCTCCAGTATATGTGCACTGGGTGTTACCTCCGCGTCGCTCCAGTATATGAGCCGCTGCGCTGTGAGCGCGCCCTAGAGCGCGCGGCGCGGCTAGTTGTGCTCCCCACACGGCGGGGGATGACGGGGCTGCGATGGCGCGTCTAAGTCCAAGCCGCGGATGGACCCAGATCTGCCCACGACCGCCACTTTCTAGTACACTGGGTGTTACCTCCGCGTTGCTCCAGTATATGTGCACTGGGTGTTACCTCCGCGTCGCTCCAGTATATGAGCCGCTGCGCTGTGAGCGCGCCTAGAGCGCGCGGCGCGGCTAGTTGTGCTCCCCACACGGCGGGGATGACGGGCTGCGATGGAGCGTCCAAGTCCAAGCCGCGGATGGACCCAGATCTGCCCACGACCACCACTTTCTCGTGCCACTGGGAGAATAAATCATGAGTTAGACGAATATCGAAATGCTTTATCAACACAATTCATCGTTTTCGGAAACCCAACCCCTGAGCGCGTCCTACCGTTAGATCAAGGAACTAAATGACGAGTATAGGTACCAAATCGAGTTTTTGTCTTTTGTATTCTTATTAACTATCAAACATAGACGCTGTAGAACTTAGGCCCGATTTTTCAATGGATAAAAATAATGGTTAGTTAAAATGATCACTGTCTTTTTCTCAAATCATCAGTCAAAAAAGGATAGAGTTAATATTTATCTGACAGACGCTGTTAACTAGAGATTGAAAAATTAGTCCTTAGACGCATAGAGCTGTAGAATAGTGAACCAAAATAGCAAGAAGATTATGTTGTAATTTTTACAATAAATAACTAACAATTAACTTTTTACCATCGCAAGTGACATTATCTTTGGTCAGTCGCATGACATGTTGGCACGCACATTTTGTGGTACACTTTACGGGAAAACAACCACGCGTATAAACTTGATCCTTTAATATAGTAATTCGAATGCATATGAAGATGTGTGATCAGGTGAAAATAGTACATTACGACACAAGTGCGAAAAAGATGAAATTCGAAACAAGTGGCGATGTTTTAAAACACGACCGACAGGGAGTGTTTTAAATCGACACGAGTTACAAATTTCGTTTTTGCACGTGACTCGTACGACGTTTTTTTAGTACAGATGGCCCTCCGAAGAAAACACGCACCATCTGTACTAAAATAGTACATTACGACACAAGTGCGAAAAACATAAAATTCGAAACGAGTGGCGATGTTTTAAAACACGACCGATAGGGGGTATTTTAAATCGACACGAGTTACGAATTTTGTTTTTGCACGTGTATCGTACGACGTTTTTTTAGTACAGATGGCCCTCCGAAGTTTTGGACCTGACATAAAAAGAGCTACTTCTCGCACTAGAGCCTAAAAAAGGCACCATTTGTACTAAAACATATAATTAAGTTTACAGCATTAGTGGTGCTAACTTACCTTCACAAGTGACATTATCCTTGGTTACTCGCATGACGTGGGGGCACACACACACGATAAGACAAGTGTGTGCCGTTATCATTAGACCCGTTAGTTATCGGAGGTGCAAAATGGTAGCTGTCAAGTTGTAAGTTGTTGACGTATGAATGCATGAAGCATTCATACGTCAATTAGAAATAATATATAAACTCTATTATTCCCACCAAAAGGGATAAGTTGTAATCAGTGCATTAAAAAAATCAATGGTTTTTATTACTTTTATTACATTTAGAGTTGCAGGGACACTCTTGAAACCTTTTCAAAAGAAATGTTAATACATCGATTGTCTAATTATTTAATCCTACCTTATTAATTAAACAATGTTGAAACTATCATTATGGTAAAGAAAAAATATCGATAAAATTATCGACATTACAAATATGTTTACCCATGCCCTACAACTTGACAGCTACCATTTTGCACCTCCGATAACGGGGTCTAGTTATCATTGTTTACTACATTAGACTTGACACTTACCTTCACAAGTGACATTATCCTTGGCCAGCCTCATGACGTGGGGGCACGCACACACGCGCACATTGGGTCCGTCGATGAGACATAGATGAGTGCAGTTTCCATTGTTCACGCCGCAAGGGTTCGACGGTAACGCCGGCTGACGGCTTGGGTGGATCACCTAATTAAAGTTGTAAAGGATCATAGACAATTTATCATTGATAAGCGTATCGTAAAAATAAATTAATTTATAATTAATCATTATAATTTTAATCATTAGCACCGCTGGCAATGCTTGCGAGGTGTTAAAGGCAATCTAAGAACTCTGAGATTTTTTTTATTGCATATAGACTCTTTATTGCTTTAATAATACAGTTCAGGAAACGTATGCCATAGAGGCAAACAACAAGCGATCGTATACCCTTCTAGACCTTAATTTACCTTGATATCGAAAGGCTGCATCATAGTCCTCTGAACAACTTGCACGTCGCTGCCATTCCATTTGTTAGCGCGTACCACACTGAAAAAAAATCAAATTAATTCTCTATGCCACTAATGGCACTAATCTGACATTATGCGTTTACGAAAGTCTAGGTCACCATAGACATAGGCTTTATTTTTAGGTATTTCAATAAGTGCGATCAAACAATGGGGGATTTCTCGAAAACGTATACTACTAGTTGGCGCCACTTAGCCGTAAGGTCCCGCTAAGAAACACAAATATCTAGCTCCAAAGAAAAACTAACTAAAAGGTATTTATATTTTTTATATAATTTTATTAATTCATACAAAACATTAAACACGAAACTATGTATAGGCGCTCTGAGAATTTAGACAAGTTTCTGGACCTGACGCCTCAGTGCAGCCGCCCTGGTGAACGCCATTTCAGAAAACCCTCATTAGCTAATTTTCGGTTAGTTATAAATGTTTACGGTCAAAGTATGAAAATACCACCTTGATTAGTCAGTGAACGTCCTGACTTTAATTCATGATTTCGTTCGATATGTTTGTATTTTATCTAAATAAGAATAGATTCTCTGTCTGTTACCTGTTACTGCGCCAATCCGTCCAGTAAACGTGCGACTCGAATAGCGTCACGGCAAACGGATGTGACAGCATAGCGTGTCCGCGTAACACTAGCTGGTAGCCGGTTCCATCGTATAGAGTTGTGTGGATGGAGTCCGATCTGAAACAAATTAGGGGTTAGATGGAATAGATACCCTATGCATTATTTACGTATTTATATTGAGGGGATGTCTATAGTTACAAAACAAGTTACATTAGTTTAGTCAAATCAGATGACAGTCCAGAAAC